>JAWDGP010006611.1:840000-920000 GCA_033675545.1 Elysia crispata
GAGGATATTCTTTTGAAAAAATACCCACTAATTATTCTCTGGACGAAATGAGAAAAGGTAGATCATGAAATACGAGGGAAAAAGATCAAGAAAGCTAAGAGAAAACAGATTGAAAGAACAATATTGTTCCTGCATAAGTTCTCGATCGGTAGTTAACAATGCTCCAAATAAGGAAGGCAAGTTTTAACTAATTTTAAGCTCTAAAACGTTTAAAATCTGATACGATTGTCTAAACAGAATCATTCAAAATTGCCATTCTACCCTCTAATACTACCTTTTGCTTTTAACTTTAATTTACATTGAAGGAACTCAAGGCTAGACGTTTTCCATTGCTCCTAAATAACCAGAGTTGACTTGATTTTTAAATAAAGCCAGTATCAGAGATCCATTTTACGATGACCACAAAATTAATAATGTTGTCCCGTTTTACTGAACGACCTCCGACGACCTTTAGCTGATGCTTTTTGTACGAAATAGTACACACCCTTAAGTTCCTCCACATTTATTAACACCAGCCGTGAGTTCACTATCAAGGCTAATTTCTATGACTTAAAAACTGATGCCGCAGTTTAAGATGAGTAAAATCATTGTCCTTTGAAAGGGCGTAAGATTTCACTGCTCTAAAGTAAGAGCGATTCATGAGAAGCCAAAGCCTACTTGTATAGGAACAATTGGAGCTGCAGGAATGATTCTAGATTTAACATAGGAACTTCTGAGAATGAATCTATACTGGTTTAGAGTAGAATGGACATACGTGATTTCTTTTACAGTTCAGATCTAAAGTTCGCCTCAGGTAATTTCTATTGGCAGTTAACTATGGATTTACTCTGGTCAGGGACAGAATTATATCGACAGTTCCATAGATATTACCATCAGTTTCTCCAGCGTAGATTTCTTATATAAAAAGAAATATTCGGTAAATGATTCGGCTTTTGATAAGCTTAATGAAAATTTTATCAACACAATGGTAAGCATTGCAAGCGCTTTAAATCAACTCAAAAGAGTTAGAAATATAAAAACATAACGTTTACTTTTCTTCGGTAGAGTTAGGCTATAAAATTGTTTTAAACTCATTTAAATAAATTTTAAGAAAGACTAGAATCTACTAAAACATGCATACACTTTTTAAAAAATCCTCCCATCCTCGAAAATGCGCAGTAAGACTTATATTTTTTTTCTGCGATCAAATTACTAATCTCATATTCACGTAACCTACATACTTACCGGCGTTGTAGGCCTCAAGAAGCGGTACAACACAAGAATATTCTTTGGCTCACAATCAACGGTAGTGGTCTTTCTTGAACACAGAAAAATCTGTAACGTTATAGCCTCATTGTCCAAACCCTTTTCCTGAATCACACTACAATCATGCTACAGTTACTTAGTTTTTCATTCCCTCGTCCATTATCTTGACTTACAAGTCGTTGAACAGTTAGAGTCACTTACTATTTCTACAGCACGGCTCACCGAGTGTACATCAAGCAACATCAGATAGGCTGTTAACCTCAGTGATGTGTGAAGATGCCATAAAAGCATCAGCCGTAAGCAGGAATGCAAGCAATTATGAGACACTTACTAACCGGATTGCCTTCACTTTTCCCGTGGTAGATCTATGTCCTTGACAGTCGCAAACGTATAGAGGTACGACTGTAACCCTGAAGCTGAGACGCCGATATCTTTAAATATTTTTATCAATAGGCTACTGCTTAGCAGTTTTCACTTTGCATCATATGCAAATTTTGTTGACAACTATCTCAATACTGATATTTAAACAAAAAGAAGGTTGACATAAGCAATATAACCTCCCTTGCTTCCTATGGGTTGGCGGCTTACCTTTAGTCTGTATCTCGTCAAAAGGCATTTATTACAACTATGCGGGTTCATTTAATGCCTATTTCATTTGAAGCATACACAACTGTTGGGACATTTTTTTCAAGCTTTTCATGAAGAAAAAAAAATGAAGAAAAAGAGGAAAGGGAAGAGACGGAGAGAGAGACAGAGAGAGAGAGAGAGAGAGAGAGAGAGAGAGAGAGAGAGAGAGAGAGACAGAGAGAGAGAGAGAGGGGGGGGAGAGAAAGATACAGAGAAAGACAGAGATATAAAGAGCGGTTGAGAGCGACAAAGACAGACACAGAGAGACGATGATAGAGGAAGAGAAAAGAGAAAAGAGAGAGAGAGACGGAGAGGAGAGAGAGAGAGCGAGATAAAGATGCAGAGAGAGAGAGCGAGAGAAAGATTCAGAGAAAGACAGAGATACAAAGAGCGGTTGAGAGCGACAAAGGCAGAGACAGAGAGACGAGGATAGAGGAAGAGAGAGAGAGAGAAAGAGAGAGAGAGAAAGAGGGAGAGAGAGAGAGAGAGAGAGAGAGAGAGAGAGAGAGAGAGAGAGAGAGAGAGAGAGAGAGAGAGAGAGACTAAGCATGCTTCTGGATATTGATACGTTGTTGAAATGAGATCGATAACGCATCATGCAGAAGATAAATTTGTTCGTGCAAATCCATTTTTGAGTGAGCAAAAAAGCTTCGTCAGCGATATGCGGGCCTGTTATAGGCAGCAACTCATTTTTCAAAAAAAATTCAAAAATATTAGTTTAAATTTAGAAACTCAAGTTTTTGTTCTCTCTCTCTCTGTTATATTGCATCTGTTACATAAAGCTATAATTCTTCGAAGGTTGGCTTGCAGGAAAGTTTATCTCTGTCTATAATAAATTTTCTTTTATCTTCAGTTCGTCTTCGTTTTATTCTGACGGTAATTTTGCGACACCCAATATTTTATTGTGAGCCGGCAGATGGCGCTAATTCTAAAAATATTCATTAAAAAGGCGACGTTGCGTAAACTTCAATAATTGTCAATAATGCAGTACAAAATTGAAATAGAAGCATTTCAAATAAAACGTGTCAAGATCAGCACATTCTCCATCTAAGATTTAAAAAGAACTAACTTTACCCGGGAAAGAAAATACAACCATTCTGAAACAGATCCAACTATACATTTGTGATTCATACCACCTTGTCTTTCTCTCTCTCTCTATCTCTCTCTCTTTATATATATTATATATATATATATATATATATAAATTTTTTTTCATTGCCTCTATATCTTTATCTCTACCTCTCTCGTTGTCTGTTTTTTGCTATCGTTCTTTAACCGTCTCTTTATGATTCTCTGTTCAAATTTTTATGTTTTTTTTTTCCTATCAAAGGCATAAAGATTGTAAGAGAGAGAGAGAGAGAGAGAGAGAGAGAGAGAGAGAGAGAGAGAGAGAGAGAGAGAGAGAGAGAGAGAGAGAGACAGAGACAGAGACAGAGACAGAGAGCGAGCTAAAGAGAAAGGGAGAGAGAGAGAGAGAGAAAGAAAGAAAGAGAGAGAGAGAGAGAGAGAGAGAGAGAGAGAGAGAGAGAGAGAGAGAGAGAGAGAGAGAGAGAGTTCATAATGTAACATAAGTGATCACTCGCACATAGTTTTGGTTCTATTTTTAAAGTCTTTCAACTTACATCTCATCTCTTTTTAGACCCTACGTATTAGAGTAAACATTGCATGGAAAAAATAAAAATTTATCAGGGAGGTCAAATTCTTCTGATATCTTTGTGCATAAAGATAAGCATGCCTTTTAAAACACTATCCTTTAAAGCAAAATATAACATGATTCTATACGACATAAGAAAAATGCTTTCCAAAAACTAAAACAACTTCTTTGTATTTACAATAACTCAGCTGAAATTTATTTTAGTTTGAATAATAATAATAATAATAAAAAACAAGTAAAGAAAGTAAATAAAATACAATTGCAAGAATTTACAGCTCAGTTGAACATATACCAGTTTAAATAAAACTGAAACATTAAAGTTAGAAATACTGCGCCATGTAAAGTTGAAACTATCGCCTTTCAACCAATAATACTAATAAGGAGTAAAAGCTATAACGCCATCTCCTCTTAACATTTACGCTTAGTTATCACTTATAAACAGCACAGTGACCTAACAGTATTAAAAAGATGTAGCTACTTAGGACAATCTAGCTCTCATGAAATGTGAGTGTGTCACTTCTTAGAGTACAATTTACCGCGAGTAACAGATCATACAGCATAGCCTGGTCTTGCAATTCTCAGATTGTTTAGGAACACTGGCGATATATGACTTTTTTTTTCTCCCGTGCGCATCAAACGAAAGATTATCCGACAAAGCATAGTGCTTACCTAAAGGCTTAGACTTACTGTTCCTTATTGTCACTTTCGAAAAACCTATTATTTGATACTTAACTGTTCTTTTATAAAGCTAGCAAAGAATTCTCCAGGTGAATTGGGTGCCAATTACCAGTTAGAAAAATTGAATAATGTTTACGACTGATGCCAAATGTTTCATTCAACCGATGCCAACATGTTAGACATTTCTATGTTATTAATCACATTTTTTTCTATGACATATTTACAAAAACACATTAAATAATAAAAAAAAAGAAACAACTCTGTTAACCAATGATTGTAAACATAAAAAGCCTTATTTATTGACTCATTCACGAATTATTTCCTTATACCAGGCTCGATGGGTGCAGCGTCTTGTTGTCAATATAGAGATACAGCCATCTCAAACAAAAAGAGCATGAATAGGAATATGAAATATACAACAACAACAACAACAACAACATCAAAAGTAACAACAGCAATAGCAACATCAACAACACCATCAGCAACAACAGCAGCTACATCTATTGATGCGGTCAACTTCATTTGTAAAGCTTGATTTTGCCAAAACAATGTACACAGGAATCTTTAAAAGCCTTTTGGCACGTTCCGTAACTGTGCTCTTCTTTGCACCAGGTTGATAAAACAATTGTTCAAACTCAATCGTACATTTTCTATTGGTTTTTTTTTTGTACTCTTTATAGATGACTCTGAGAAACGCTCTTTTTTAATGTTAGAAATCTTTTTCTCTTAAAACTAATTTACAACGAACCCTTTTGTATTGGGCATGCATTAGAACATGAATATTTTGGATCTCATCAGCTAGACTTAAAAATTTCAAGAAGCTGACGAATCATGAGAAATATAAAAAAACAACAACAGAATCAACAGTGTTCAAGGTTGCAAACTTTTGAGCAAAAACTAGTAAAACCTCTCTATACTCTAAATAATAAGTTTTCCCGTTCGTAAATTATTGAAAATACTTCAAAAGAATAATTTTTCATTATATTTTGAATAGGAGTTTGTTTTTTGCTTTTGTGGAAGTAGTTGAATTGGTAGTAGAAGTACTAATATTACTGCAACTACTACCACTACTACTACTACTACTACTACTAGTAGTAGTAGTAGTAGTAGTAGTAGTAGTAGTAGTAGTAGTAGTAGTAGTAGTAGTAGTAGTAGTAGTAGTAGTAGTAGTAGTAGTAGTAGTAGTAGTAGTAGTAGTAGTAGTAGTAGTAGTAGTAGTAATAGTAGTAGTGGTAGTAGTATCAGTAGTATAAGTAGTAGTGGTAAAATTAGTGGTAGTAGTTATAGAAGTACAACTAGTCGTACGATTAGTAATTATGGTCATTGTTGTTGCCGCAGAAGAGGAATGAGGGTATATAAATATATATATATATATATATATATATATATATATATATATATATATATATATTTCTCTCTTTTAATCTGAAATTAAGCAATAGGTTTCTAATTTCTAAAGATGAAGAGGGTAGCATAATTTTATTATAATGAAAGCATTAATACAGCTCAACATCTCAGAAACAGTTGTGCGTATGGCTTAGAAAATAATAAAAAAATTTCTAAAAGTGAAAACGAAGATTTTCTTTCACAATTATAATAACAGAATATTTAAACACAAAAATGTTTTATTTTAAAAGCATTATATTGAACTTCGTATGTACACTAGTTTCTTTCTCTCTGACATGATCAAGTCACTCTTCAAACATATATCTCAATGCCACAATTGAGAAAAATATTTATAACTTAAAAACTTTGGCTCAAGTAGTTTTATCAAATTTTAAGTGCTCATTTTCATATGCAACGACAAGATTTCATTATAAAAAAAAAGAGATGAAATATATGAAATATCATTATTTTACAAAATAGATCTCTATTTAAACAAAATAAAACGAAACAAAACAGTTTTGACATGTTTTATCAAGCCTAAACACTAAGAGTAGACCTAAGTTCTTATAGCGTTTAAAATTTTTATGGAAATCAATATTGGAAATCAGCTCATTCTTTACTTTCCTTACCTAATTCAAAGTTCTTTTATACATTTATTAGAAGGTATGAAGTCCCACAAAAGGTGCCTAAAGGTACTTTTCTCTGCGAGACCTCATAACTTCTTATTCACTTCAACCTAAAGGATTATGAATTGTTTTAATGGATCCATAAAAACATTAGCATGCAAAAAATATATTAGATAATAACATATTCTTAGAGGAACTAAAACAACAGAGCAAAATACAGACATCCACAGAGTGCGAGAATAATATATATATATATATATATATATATATATATATATATATATATATATATATATATATATATATAAATACGACATAGATTCGGAAATTTCTTTCAACTTATAATTGAGAGAGTAAACAAGTTTCCCTTTTTCCTGTCGTAGACACGAGAAATAGAAAGTTATTTCTGCACAAAAATATCAGCTCTGTATACTCAGCAATCACTCAAAATCTATATTAGCAAACACTTTAAAATCACAGCGAACATTGGCCGATAAAGGATACAATTACCAGCAAAGAAAATGAACATTAATTGCATACAGAATTATCCTCTGAAAGGGTAATAATCAAATAACGAGTCTTGAAAACTCTGTGTCCTTAGAGGTACATGCAGATAACAATAGAAATTAGACCGATAAAACATTCCCTATACCTGGATATTCTAATTATGGTTATTTTTCTTTAAATATATAGTACCCAAAAACTATTGAAAAGAATAGAAAAATCTACAGATTTTTAACCTACTATTCCGCCTTTTGAAGAACTAATTTTTTATATAACCACAAGCTCTAACGCATGTTATGCTCATCCAACAGGCTTTTGTTATGCTCTTCTTCCGTGTTTCGTGGGAGAATAGTTGACTTGATTGTAGAGAAACTGCTGGTTCAAACTCAAAGTATTCGGAAAAGAAAACAAAATTTTGAGCAAACTGACCACTGACCTTCAATAATTAATATTCACTTCATTGAAACACTTCTCAGATAGAACAATTTCTGCAGCAAATATTACCTATCGCGGCAGAAGAAAATAGTCGATCTGGTAAACAAGAATAAATCTGACAATTAAAGATGACGTGAAAAAAAATTACCATTTTTATACTTCATTAATTAATATAATTATAAATTCGTTTTAACAATAATTCTAGGCTCAAACAACTATAATGCTACAAATTTTACAAAACATTCGATGGATCTGAATGAAAATTGTAAGCTATAGATTTAGATTAATTCAATGTTCAGACAGTCAATAAAATAATAATGCCTTATTGCAAAAGCTCTACGTGAATCATAAGATAAAATCTGGATCTCTCTTTTTCCTTTTCGCGTTCTTTAGATTTAGAAATTCATTCACAAGCTATCTTTTAACATCTGTGGGCATAACAGATTAATGAAAATTCTGGTCAATTTTTATTGTTTCGTTCTTGCTTTCATAAAATCAGTGCATGGCTTGAAAATTTTAGTGAGCTCATTATGTATTATCCCCCAGATATTCACAAATCTTTTTATAAATCTTTTTCAAAAACTTATTATGCGGGACAGACAGTAGCTGTGAAGTTCACCAGTATGCACTTTTATCGGTACTTTCATGACTTTCTGAGCGTTTAGAAGCATCTTTAAATAGATTACGAAAGTAAAGATAATAGCTGTTTCAGTATTAATGTCAATCTACCGGCTAATTCCATACCTATATTTAGACCTAGATATAGGCATTTAAAATCAGATACGCATAAATCTTTAAAAAAAAAAAGTATATAAGATACATGTATTATGAAAAGCAGCTTTCAAACAATACAATAATTGTAAAAATAGCCGAACGCAACCAAGCGAATTAGCATATAAAAATGTATAAACTTTTCTTTTTTTGTATTCCCCTTTGTTACGATGTTAACCTACAGGAAAATGTAAATCTTATCTTTCGTCTGCAAGGTTCCTGGGAAAAGGTTAATTCTAGCAATGTTGCGTTGTCACAATCGGACATTTTTTTAGTGCTCTGAGTTCCAAACATTTCAATAAAACTGAGCACCATGTCTTCATCTTGCGTAGTTGCATATAATATGAATCCATGACAAACATAACCAAAAAAAAAAAAAAATTAATAAATGAAACGACAGGATTTAAGTACTAAACCATTGTCATCTCCGCAGTCAACGAAACTTCAAAGATCACAAACCAATGACCAACCTCTTGGTTCAAGTTGACAAAACCATTCGAATAGCTCTGACTGATGATCAAATTCACTTCCTCTCATATGTTTTGGATTGCCTGTCAGTAGTAGAAGAATCTGTCTGGCCTTGACTCTTTTTTTGGCAAAAAAATGTCTGTGAAAAAACTTTCTTAAACTTTGAGCTCATTCTGTAATAAAAAAAGATGTTTATGGACGATGATATTGCCTGGAATACCCCGCTGAAAGTAAACATAACAATGGTCAGATTTCCTAAATAGGGATCATCATAACGAAACGGAGGGTATATGATACTCACGAAAAAGTTTGCGACGTTTGGAAAGAAACAAATTACAAAAATCGTGCTGATTGCGATGATCGTTCTGACGATTTTATGCTCTTTGTCACTGCTTTTATCATTATTCTTGACCGCTTCCCTGCGCCATTGTAAGTTTCGCCTCAGTTTAACCACAAGAACGATCGTGGTGATTACTACAATGAAAAAGCATGTCGTTGAAGGGATAGCGAAAAAGCAAAAGTAATAAAAAGATTGTCTTTTGACGTATTTGTCGTAGGGAGGGCCAGTGTTAATGTAGAGAAGAAGCAAGAAAGCCATCAGGTACGCCACAATTGCAAGGACCAAATACACCACTCTTCGGCGCGTCAAAAACGTCTTAATCTGTGGAAAAACATTAAAAAAATTCTTACAAGCATGGATTGAATGAATGTAGTAAAATAGAAGAAAATATAGGTATAGAAAAATATTGATTTGAAAACATATTGTAATAAGGGTATCAACAAAAGAAATGAGATTAAAAAGAAATTCAGCCTCGAGATGTCCTCAGCCAATTAAAATGGTTTAGCATTTAGTCTTGAAAAACTTCAAAACAACAACAGTATCCGCAGCAAAAACAAAGAAAAAAAATGAATTGATAGAATATGCAAACAATTTTTTATACATAATAGGTAAAGGAGATTTTAATATTACGATGAGAAACTACACCAAAAATTAAAAAAAGAAAGATGCTTCGTTGAATTGAAAATTACAAGAAAACGCCTATGATGCTCATTGAAAGGCAATTATCAGTTTTCAAAAGATAGAAAATGTTGTTGAAAAAAATCTATCATAAAACATTTCTTTTTTTGTTAAAGATCCATTTACATAATAAATAGTATAATATTTTGAACAGTTTTGTCTGCTAGAGCATTCTATGGTTAGTTTAATTTTATTTTTTGTTGTTGTTGGAGAGAGGTATTTTAATATCTCGGGCATTGTATGCATTAAAACACAGTAAAAATATTTTATTGTTTTGGAATCCAGTTAGCTTATAAGGTTATTAAAGGATATAGCGTTATTTTTTTTTACATACTGGTTTACTCCTGTAACAGGCGTGCATCTCACAAGGGACCAATGTATTGTATGAACTCAAAATAGCTACCTTTTAAAACATCAAACTGTATGTATATCCAGCGGGGATTTAGCCAATTCATGTGCCTTTTTCGTACGCACATACGAAATGCTATCGATATCACATAGGATTAACACATAGAAGTCTTTGTAAATTTGGCAACACAACTATTCTCTCCAAATCTTGTCGATAAAATACAAATCTAGTATAAGAAAATAAATAAAAACAACAAAAATAGGTAAAAAAAAAAAAAAATCCGCATAAGAGGGAGAGAAAGAGCAACATTTTGACCGTGTAAGTTAGCACACTCTCTGTAATATTCTCAGTCGCTTCCTTTTCAAATGAAATGAAGGAAGAGTATTATGACCAAGGGCACTTGCCATTGAGTTCTGAATCCTTCGAATATACACGCATTTTTTAAATGCTTTGTATTTAGCCTAAACCATAGAAGAGCTGCACGAATTACACAAAAATAATAATGATAATTCTTCACTTATTTCTGTTTTCGTTTTATTTAACTCTTATATTTCTTTTCCTTAAGTTCTTTTGCCATTGTTACACACACTCACACATACCCCAAGTGGAACAAAACAATGACAATAAAATTAATTTCGCGTGCATGCTAGCCTCAGATTCGAACATTTTGCAACACACAACGGTACTTAAAAAAACATCAACATTTTTATCGGATATATCATGTTGATTTCAAACATCCGAAAAGTGATTTCGAACTTCAAACTTTCCTACACTCTTTATCCCTAAGCTTAAAGCTGACATCAACGTTGGTGAATAAATAGTAAGTTTAGTAGAAAATGATGATCACAATAAAATGTCATACTTAAGTTTTCCAGCTATTAACCCCCACCCCACCAAAAAAAAAATATTTTCATCAAAATTTGATTCGCTCAATTTTTTTTGCACGGTTCTATACTTTCCTCTAATCAGTAAAAATTTTGACAGATTAACAAATTAATTGTTAGTGTAACCAGAGAAGATTCCCTCATTGTGGGAATTTAATAATTTAATAAAACAAACAGGGATTGTAGGAAGTGAAATAACACCAAAGTGATATAAAAACTTACTCCCGAAAGTAGATGACCTTTAGACATAATCCTTAACTTGATCTTGATTAATACGATACTCTTCTGAGATAAGAAAAAACAAAAAAACAAAAAACCCACCCATCCTTTTCTATTAATCTGATTTTTCTGATTAAATAAAGTAACAAAAATGTGTTTCTGTAGATCAAAAAAATCATAATTTGTCTGCCTTAGCATTCAGTCTCTCAAAACCAAGCTGGAATCGATATTGATTTCTTTTTAATCAAAAGTCAAGGTAGCACTTGAAACATCGCACTTTAGTTTGTTCAGGCCGTATTAATTTATCGACGGAGATAACCAGAACAAAAGTGCGTTTTGAAAAGTTTCCGAGGTCAATAAATCTTAATCCTGTCTGCCCTAGCATTCTGCCTCTCAAAACCGAACTATAATTGGTATTAAAAGTCAAAGGGCACTTGTTGGCATAACTTATTTTAATCTTTTTAAAATTTTTACGACGTATTAATCTATCAACGGCAATGATCCAACACTTTCAACAATTTGCTTCCCAAAACGTGTCATCCTATCCGAAAAAAATGTAACTTTCAAACTAGATCAATAATGTAGAACACGTTACGCGTTGCAGGAAAGGTGAGGTAATAAACGCTGAAAACACTCTGATAAGTGTGTTTGAAAAATATATAATGGCTGTCTTAAACTATGTGAAAACTAGCGCTCTATTGTGCATAAATTATCATCTTTTAACTTATTTCTCGTATTTAATGATGTCTGCCGTTTAACAAATAAAACTGATTGATAGTATCTTAAGTATGATCAGTGCCTCCTAAAAGACATACATTTATAAATGAAACAATCTCGTGGAGATTAATCGGCAACATGCACAAATTTTCTGGATTCTAAATTAAGAAAACAAAACTTCATAATTATACTCCTAGAAAAGGTCTACAGTAAAGGTTGTGACGTCGAGCTTTGTTTAAACTTGTAGCTGCTTCCACGGAGAATGATATTTCACAGAGTTCTAATATGCTGCATAGTTAGAGTCGATGATAAATGTCAAATGATTATGGAATGCATTCAATGATTAAGATGAAGTACCCCATACTGTTTCATTATATCATGCTTTTTTCCCACTTGCAGCCTTTTATGTAATTCTTTTGCCAACTTGAATAAAAATAGTTCGATAATTTTATGAAAATCCCACTTTATTTATAGATTCTTTTAAATGCTCATTGTGTTTATATAAATCGACAGCTATGAATATTCGCATGCCAGTGCACTTCTAGCGGCTATTCTTAGACTTATAATGAACTTTTAGAAACAACTCTAAATAGATTGGGAAAGTACACAGTTAGCTAGTTTCAGTATTTGCTCACCTCTTCGAACTAGTATAAGCGTCAATGCTTGCGAGCTATTTTGTTCTCAATTATCTTTTGATGCGCTTTATGAAATAGCGTTTTATTTCATTCTGATTTTGAATATGCTACATCTATGGGAGGGGTAAAATCTTAATATTTCTGGTGTCTGTATAACATACACTGTAAACCTGTAGTAATGTATTTTTTTTTTCTTCAACAGTTTTACCTTGAAGGAATGTTTAAAACAATATTAATAAACAGGCTTAATATGTAATATATATATATATATATATATATATATATATATATATATATATATAGATAGATAGATAGATAGATAGAGAGATAGATATACACACATACACACACACACATATATATATATATATATATATATATATATATTTAAACATGCCCGCAGTTTATCCCAGCTTCAGCTGAAAATCTCAGAGAGACCAGTTTTATCTATTCTACTTCGATCACGAGCTGATGAAAAGAGCAGAGGAATCCAGAATGGAAAGGAATAAAGATATACTCGTTATCCGTTTCACCTTCACACATTCTCTTGCTTAACATTATCTAATTTGATTACATAAGAGACAATCATTGTAACATCTGGCTATCTCTTACAAACTGTATCTACACTTAACATGCATAAGTTATTGGACCTGTTTTCTTTTCCATATGGGCGACACATACTTTACATTGTAACGGGAGGAAATGCAGTAATTTTGTCATGATGTTCTCATTTTGATATTTTAGCCAGAGCAGGATTCTCTTTAATTTCTGTCATTGTTAGAGTCTACTATTCACGTTATGATAGTAGTGCAACAAAAAGAACGATGAAGTACGCAGTTAGTTAAAAAAACACAACTTTCACTAGTTTTAGTTTTAAAAATGTTAAAAATCGGGTCAGTGAGACTTATACAAAATGTATTTACTCGATGCTTTAGTTACTCTGAATCATTGATAATTAATCTTATTTCCTTTTAGCTTTACATTCTATTACCACTTGAATCAGCGATTTCATAATTTAAAAAGTAAAGACATTTTAAGATAGATACCGATTACTCGTTAAGCCACATATACTTAATCTTGTTATAACGCTTTAAGCCTCGATTTAACTTACAGATCTAAAAGTACTTCGATATAAATATTATTATAATATGAATTATTCCGACTTGCCTAAGATTTTGAAAGTCGTAAAACTGGCTAAACTCTGCCTACAATGTCAATATTACTGAAACATCGTAAACTAGACCTATTATACTTTCTCTCTCTCTCTCTCTCTCTCTCTCTCTCTCTCTCTCTCTTTCTCCCACTCTCTCTCGCTCTCTCTCACTATGTCCGTCTCTCTCTCTCTCTCTCTCTCTCTCTCTCTCTCTCTCTCTCTCTCTCTCTCTCTCTCTCTCTCTCTCTCTCTCTCTCTCTCTCTCTCTCTCTCTCTCTCTCTCTCTCTCTTTCTCTCACTATCTGAATCTGTACTATAAGTTAAAAAAAAATTACTCACGTATAGGTACATTAATTTAGCCCTACGATTTATCTTGGGCTTTTGACTTTTTCAAATATAGTACGCGAACTTTATAAATATTTTATTCACGGTAATGTCTTTGAAGCTAATGAGATGTCTTATTCCAATATCTGGAGATATTAGGCTTCATGTTTAAATCAGTCCCTTAAAAAACCATTACTAAAATATTAAAGAAATGAGGTTTTGTGCAGAATATTAGTAAATTCAGTATGACACTCTTTTTATATGAGTGTTTAAAAAAGCGTGGAGGTGCCATGATTTTATGATAAGAAAGTATTTTACTGCATAGCTTGTTTCAACTCTTATCTCAAGCAGAGAAATACGACTTGGGATTTTATCGATACCACAGAAGAGCATTTCCATATTTATGAAAAAAAATGTAAGTTTACCTGATTGTTTCTTTTTGACACAAATATGGCTTGGACATAATGATATCAATAAGAATTTAATTATGCCGATATGCATAATGCTAAAACTTACCTTTCATGAACCTGATGTGGGGGTTATTATGTTATACATATCTTGCCAAACTTAATTCAGTGCATTTCTTTTCTGGCACATTCCACATTCAAAACTATACAGAGTTAACTCAGCTCATTGTAAGATGTAGCTTTACAGCTGCCGAATTCAATTTTAGTTAAGTTCTCAAGTGATTACAGTCAACTTCGCAAAGCTAAATAAAGGAGTCAGTGCTTTGCTTAGTCCGATGGAGGGTTAAAGTCATTTTGACAGAATCCATAAACAAAATATCCACGAAAACTAAAACTCCAGCCTCGTGATATCTGTCCTAAGCTGCTGTTATCATTATTTGAGTCGACATTAAAACATCATGTTATTCTGCTTCTGTATTTTTTTAAAGCTTTGATTCTCATTTATTGCAAAATTTTTTACTTTGTTTTTAGCAATAAAAACTATACACACTTTTAGATGTTGGAGCCGCGCTAACTTATGTTCGAGCAGATGAGGAAAGCCTTTGTAAGAATATAAATAATTTTAAAGAATTGCTGTTTCCCATCTGGCATAAGAATTTGGTAATTTTAACGTTTTTCTATATTAAAATGTTTGTATTTATTCAAAACTGCTTCACTGTATTAACAATTCCAACCGACCTATTGCAGACTTCATAACTTGCGATGAAGAGTCATTATGTAGGCCTACCTTTTAATGATGTCACTCGCAGTTTAAATAGGACCTTTTAAAATATGTAGAGATGATTTGCATTTTCCTAGATTTATAATTTGTTCAATTTGTTCGATCAGACATATCAGTGAAATTTACATCCTCACGATGAGGCCAAGCTGTCGGTGTTTGAACCATGGCTTCAGTTTTCAATGAGGTCTGTATATTTACGCCATCACACGATTCTCTGCATGTTGCATCAGAAACGCTGTCAGAGCTAACAGGAGGAAGTAAAAATTTATTGCACTAGTTTCCATAACAGCAGGGGCCAGTCTGCGACTTCCTCTCTTCCCTTTTTTTTTCCACCCCTTTTCATTTTAATTGAAAATTTTGTATTTTACGCGACTAATGAAAAGACAATTTACATGTTAATTGTTCTGTAAAAACGATGTTTCAGGTGATAAGTTGATTTTTAAAGGATGAATCGTGGTTTCGAAATTAGAAATAAAAAAAAATAAGAATTCAAATGCAAAAGAGTTGGGTATTTGAAAAGGAATCTGTGAAGATTTAACAGCGCCTATTGTAATGTATCAAATACGATTATGACAGTCTTCTTCCTAAAACAGCAATTTTAAGAAAATTAAGATCTCACTCCAGAGTAATCAATTGAAGTCTTATTTTCAAATATTTCAGTAACACTGCGTTTACGACGTCGTTTACTACCATTCCATAAACACAAAGCACTGCCTTCACAATAAATAAATAAATAAATAAATAATAGAATGTGTTCGCCATCGAACTTATATTAATTTTATATGCAATGCGATTATACTGAAAACAAAAAAAAAATATTGCAATATTGCCCCTTTTTTTAAATCTATTGAAAATCAAAACAAAATTTAGAGCATGAATCAGCTTCTTAGCCTTCGCTAACTCATGAATTAAGCAATAAACCTATGCGCTGAGTTCTTGAAATCGTTTAAAAAAAGTTATATCTTTGCAAGGTAGCTTGTATAGATTTCTGTAGGGTTACCGTAAAAAACAAAAATTATGAATCTTTTTTTTTATATGTGATTGCCTCGTGGAGATATTCTTTTCTGACGAAGCCATTATGCCAATGATGTTTACAGTTCCTAAAAATTATCGTAAAATGCTAAGTCGTGAAATGTCAGACACTCGGCTCTCAAACCAGGAGATCTAGGGTTCGAATCCGGGCTCGGACAGGAAAAATGTTGAATTCTTAGAAAATGTACCTTTTTCAATCAGACGTTTGCTCGGCTTTGACCAGTGAGAGATCTTGACAGCATTCTAGAGTGCCGTGCCGATTCTAAAATTTAATCTTTTTTTGAGAATTCAGAAAGCTATCTCAGTAAAGATCTGCCGGGGAACACAAATTATAAGGCGCCTAAAGCAATATAGCATGAAGGCGTTTTAAAAATCCTGATCTATTTTGTAAAGACATAGCTTTGACATTTCCAATTTCTTCTACCTTTTTACTACTTTTTGTGATTCTTCTTTTTTCCACATAAATGCTAAAAGTTTTTTTCAAAATGACTCCCACAAATCTTTCGCATTACTTCCAGTAGTGTTCCTGTAATGAAATTGAATCTGTGAGCGCTAGCCAAACGAAGCTGGAAACTTTGACTTATTTAGAGTACCGGTTCTGAAATTAATGGTTGTTTTTCTCATGGCCATCCCATGTCAATTCAAGTTCGATCAAACTAGCATTTAAGAGTACTTAGATTGATTATCGAATGCTGTTATAGCGCTAGAGTATTCCACAAAACCTGAGTGGGAGTGGCATATTGAAATAAATATTTTAAGAAATGTGTGCTAAAGCAAGAACAGTATTTGGTCAAAATTACTTCGTCGGAGCCAAAATAATTATGAAGTTCAATACAGCCACGTACACGGAAGAATAAATTTATGAGAGTAATAATTGGTATCATATTTAAAAAAAAAAAAAGCAGAAGCAGCTTTTACTTGGTACCAAGTTTAACAAATTTCATATTTGAACTTTTCAAATCTAAGAGGAGACACATCAGAATATAACCGGCTCATTGAAGACAAACTTTTAATTCGATAATGTTTAAAATACTTTGTGATGTCAGAATTAATGAAAAAAAAAAACAACAACAACAATAAAAAAAAAATATAATAAAATCAGATGTTCCAGGCTTACTTATCTCTTCTCTATATGCTTTGAGTATCAAAATGATAGAATTTTCAAAGTTTGTACATTTTAATTTCTCAGACATTTCTAAAGAAATTTTTGTAAAACTTAAACGCATGCGCGAAATCTTTACCTTCAAGGGAAATACGACACACAGGCATCTTTCTGTCGAAATCAGAGTCGTCATCATGGCGGAGCCACATACAGTAACCATCATAGCCGGACTGAGTGTAAGTGCCACCATTGACGTTGTCGGTCCGGTACGGAGGTTACTGAAAACCGGACTGTAAAACATTTTCAAGAAAAATGTTACAAGTGACACGAGAAGGTCGATTACTGACAAGGCCAAGAAGTTGATATTTGAGCTCTCCGAAAATCCTATCCTGCTATAGACGATTATATTCGCAGTGTTGGAGACGACGCCGAAAAGGGAGAGAAACGAGCACAGAGCGAAATCGTTCACGATTGAGAACAAGTCCAAGACATCAATACTGACAAGAGGTTTAACATGTGGTCCACTCTCTGTCCTGTTGTCATCAACCATTGTAATGGGCAATGTCATCTCCATTGTGCGAGTCTTTCCGACGGTGCACGTTATACGTTAATCCTTTACGTGAACAGAAAGAAAACACAAGGTTTCATTTGAACTCAGTGCAGGCCTTTACAAGACTGTATTCAATGTTGACATACAAGCATCAGACGTAGAAAGAAAATAATCTCGAATAGACGTGTCCAAACAAAATCCTTTCCTCTGCGATGAGCAGCAAACCTGTAGATTTAAAAATATGGGCAATTATATACTGCTGACTATATAAAAATGGCCTCCAGCCCCAACCGTAGCCTCCGTAAAAAAGCTATGTAAGAAAAAATTATCTGGCTTTCTGGCAAAAATCTATTTTGAAATGTAAAGGCCTGAATGAAATATACTATTTTACATTTAAATGCAATTCTCTCATTCAAAGTGCAGAAGAAGATGCAATAAATAATAATTTCGACGTTTTAACGAAAGTTATTTTAATTTCGGAACACACTATCAACACATATTATTTAAAAACTGACTTACCCCAGTCTATGAATTTCCTCTCGACATCTCTTTTCAGAATTTACAACTTTACCATTTGCAATGGTCACAATCATAGGAAAAAAAATGATGAGTAGAAGAAATCAGAAGTTTAAAGCAGAATTTTCAACGATGCTGGATTCAAAATAACATCATGAATTCAGCCCAAAATAAGCCTGGAGCGGAGAATGCTGCCGACGCGATGATAGCTTCTGGTCTACTGTTGGAATTAACTCGCAGTCTTTGGTCATATAAGTGAAAGCAGAAAAAAGAGAGGGCCCGATGATAAGCCTAGGATGTTGATATGGTAGGACATCTCGACAATGTTGACTCCCTCACTCTTTCTGCCATGGGCAGCCAATCGTACAGAGCTTAATTACTGACTCATTGCACGGCATGAAAGCAACTCCAGGATGAAATTTTAATTCAGCATGATTAAAACATAGCAGCTTAAAAACATTGCCTCTACCTTTCACATGGAGGGAAAAAAAAGACACGGTATAAATTCAAATGTGTCGGGTGAGGTGGGAACGAGTATGTATTGGTAGTTGAACACTACGACGTTAAGTGAGCCGAATGTGGGGTAGGGAAGAATTTGTTGGTTTGCGCCCGACCTGATAATTATGAAATCTAATATTTATGAAGACATTCTACAGTGAGCTGAAAGCCAAGACGCAGTAGGTTATGATGTTTGAAGCCTTGCTGGTTGTGTGCGTTCCTTCATGGTTGAGGCTAGAATGTTTTCAATATGACCAGTCCGTCAAGAGGAAAAAAAAAGAAAGATGATTTTATCGTCTAATAAGAAGCGTCCCTGCCCAAGAAGTTCTCTCTCTCTCTCTCTCTCTCTCTCTCTCTCTCTCTCTCTCTCTCTCTCTCTCTCTCTCTCCCCTTCCTCTATTTCTTTTTGTCTCACTGTGACGTTTTGAACCTCTCATTTTTTATTCCTGCACTTTCCTCCTTTTTACTTCCATCTTTTTCTTCCGCCATTCCTATGTCTCCTCCCTCTCTTCACCCTAACTTGATATCCAAAGATACTTTCAATCCTGGTTTGAAGCCCATGCCGATTAGTGCCTGGGGCTTCATCTTTTCAGATCTGTTCCTTCACGCACATATGCATCGTCTGTCTTCAAAGCGCCTCTATATTTTTGTAAAGTAGGTACACTTAGTAGACTTGTGATTTGAAATAACCAGAACTGCTTTCACAGGGTATTCATCTAATTCCCCCGGCAAGACATTCTTTGATCCAATCCTACAATTATGGATCGGCTGCTTTTTAGTAAAAACACCTTTCAGTAATGAAAAAAATACATTAGTGACTCTTGGTGAAAGTCGGGCCATTAAAGACTTAGGATCGATGGCACAATTCGCAGAGATGACATGCGTGGTTCTGATGAAGTAACAGTTTAATTTAACATTCTTGTCATATTTGAACTCTGAAGCAATACGCAATTCTTTTTTTTTTTTTGAACATCAATGTTTCTTTATTCACCTTTATCTTTCTTTACCATCAGTTTATAGTTCATAGTCTGACTAAATTCCACAAATGCAAGGCTAGAGGCTCAACGATTGTATGGAACAGTACGCATAAATAACACCACGGCAATCAATCCATTTATACATAAGATTTGATATTATTGACATCATGTTATGCGTTGATTAGATTTGGTTACTTGATGCGTTGTGCGTCTGATATCATCGTTGTAGTAGAGAGAAGCTATAGGAAATGTGCAACACTACTGGGAATCATGGCCTCTAAAATGCTAGGTTGATCCCAAGAAATAAATTCCCTTGAGTCGTAAATGTTTCAAGTAGATCTAGCGATAGGGTCCAAGCAAAATAATTTTGAAAGTAAAAGTATTACAGGGGAAAATGGAGCACACACCAGAAAGTTGGTTAGTAATTGGTACGTTATGTCCCGTTGGCATCGAAAACTAGTAGTCTAATGCCATTTTATATTTCAAATACCTTCCAAAGGTAGCGCTGAACTATAATGCTAATCTCTCAAATTCACCCACGGAAAGGTGGGTTTCGGTCCCACATCTGTGGCTCCAAATGCGGATTCTACATCGAGGCAAACTCTTCTATGAGGCAAGAGGCTGAACATTTCGATTTTATGATTTTGGAAATCTTCTTGAGTTAAAAAAAATTTTTTTTATTGCTTATATATTTTAATTTTCTGTTTCCTTTTTTCACCTTTATATGTAGTATCTCTTTGTGTGTCTATTTCATTCTCTCTTTTTTTCTTATTTCTCTCTGTTTGCCTGTATGTCTAAGGCTCTAGCCGTCATTCTCTTTGTTAGTCCTCAACTTATTTCTCTCTCTATCTCTCTCTTAGTGTCTCTCTCTCTCTCTCTCTCTCTCTCTCTCTCTCTCTCTCTCTTGCTTCATATTTTGATTACAACGGATGCAAAGTATTTGCACAGCCACCATTTTCATTAGATGTACGTAACGTGAGATGTTCCATTTATTCAACTTATCAAAATGTGTAGTCAATGGAGCAGACAAACTCATTAATTCGGAACCTATTTGTTTTCCAAATAAAACCGTTCACCAATACGTGGAAAGGGAAACTAAAAAGTAAATAATACATTTTGGCAGAGATTAACTTCTTCTTCATCTTCTTCTCCTTTTTCTTCTAAATTAATCCACTATCCTTCCTCTTCTCCTCACCTAACCTATGATTGAAAGATGGACGAATTTCTTAACTTTTTAAATGAAAGTTAAGTATTTTCAGTGTCTAGTTCGCTCACTATCCACAAGATGGACGAATTATGAAACATGTCCAAGCTAAAAAAAAATTCGCTTCACAGTAAATGGCCAAATACAACTCCATGCCAATGTTGTGGCATTTTGAAGGCCATTGCAACTTCCTACTGTTAAAGTTTCTTGTCTCTGCAGTTCGACCCGATGTATAGAGTCATGCTGATCTAGCAACCCTAGACATAACTGTGCTCATGAGTCTAAAAATTTCAACTGATGCACAAGACATTGATATTGCTAGCACTGACGAAGATTATAAATTTTCAAGTCGAAACGCTCTACATTGTTAATAGTTCTTGATGATCAATGCAAGTTGACGACTCCTAATAGACTCATCAAAAAGGTAACATTACCGGATGGACCCATTAAATGGGTTATTCCAGCCTGACAGTCTCTGACCCACGATACAGCTATGAATACTAATGTTCTAGGAAATGACAACCCGGCCGGCCGGATGTGTAGCCTCGTTTTGATGATCATCGCCGGTTACATTGGTTATAATTAATCCAAAGTTTCTATTTATGTCTCTACGAATCTTCCAGGGGCAAACAAGTGTATGACACGAGACTTCATTTCAAATTAATCAATATTACTATCACCAATCCCAATGTTACTATCCTAAAAACCATTATCTTCATTCATGTGGTAAAAGAGAGAAAGAAGCCCATTCTGAGGATAGATCTATAGAATGCTCTTGCGAAAAATTAAGGAAAGATCATTCTGCTCAAAACTTTTCTGTTACACGGTATGGAAATTGAGAGTATAGCAGAGCAAACTAAAGATTCCGACTAACTAGTTTCTCTTTGAGGATAGTTTTAAAAGCTTTTGATTTTAATTTGCAAGCGTTTGAATTCCAGCGAAGAAACTTGACAGATATTTTTTTGTTATAAATTCAAGGTAATTTCAATAAAATAGTTTAGCTTTAAAAATTGAAAAACTACTCGTTTTAAGTATGAGCTAATTTCAAGGAAGCATTGAAGAAATCTTAGAAGCATAATGCACAAATAAGCCTTTAAAATGATACTCCAGTACGATTTATTTCTTACTAAATCTCTGACTTTTCAAATGACTGTGAGAATGAAATTATCAGGCATTCAGGACTCATTAGCCTGGCACCACGACCAACAAATAAAGGGCTTTTTGGCGCTATGGCTCCATCGATAATACAGTGCTGATCGAAACTCAAAGTTTACGGGCTCGTTCTATGCCTCATTTGACACCTTGTAGAGCTAAAGATGTTCTGAATATTTCATGTTTTCATGTATCTAGATCCTTTTGGCATTATTCTTTATTACAGGTTGGGTGGAAAACAATCGGGCACGATTTTTCCCCGAATCACATTTTTATAATACAGATACAGTCATACATACACATACATAATTATATGTATGTATGTATGTATGTATGTATGTATGTATGTGTGTATGTATGTATGTATGTATGTGTGTATGTATGTATGTATGTGTGTATGTATGTATGTATGTATGTATGTATGTATGTATGTATGTATGTATGTATGTATGTATGTATGTATGTATATAAAGGCATATAAAGGCATATTGAAAGGTAAAGATAAACAGATAAGTAAAAAGATTTTAAAAAATACAATAAGAGCGAAAAGCAAATGAATGGCGATAGAGAGAGATCAATAGATTTATAGATATAAAAATAGATACATAAATAAATAGAAAGAAAGATAGATAGATTGGCAGATTGGTAGAAAGATGAATAGACAAGGCGATAATACAGAGTGTCAGCGATTGATAAATAGAAAAAGAGACAGATAGACAAAACGATAGGCAGATGGTAACCAGGAGGACTGATGGAAATATTAAAAATATATTCAAAGAAACGACAGATACAAAATAAAAAAAAGGAAACAAATATGTAGATTGATAGGCATATCGGTGTGAAGACAGCATAAGATAGAGGGAAAAAAAAGGGGGGGGGGGGAAACAAGAAAAGAAAAAAGAGATAGGGAGAAAGCGAGAGAGAGAGAGAGAGAGAGAGAGAGAGAGAGAGAGAGAGAGAGAGAGAGAGAGAGAGAGAGAGAGAGGAGGAGGAGGAGGAGGAGCAGATAAAGAGACCATGTGTGAGCGCAAAAGAGAAATAGATGGATAAATAGATAAAAAGATAGTTCAAAAAGAGTGGGAGTGAGGGAAAAGAGGACAAAAAGAGAGACAAATAACAGACAGACAGACAGACAGATAGACAGACGGAGAGAGAGAGAGAGAGAGAGAGAGAGAGAGAGAGAGAGAGAGAGAGAGAGAGAGAGAGAGAGAGAGAGAGAGAGAGAGAGAGAGAGAGAGAGAGAGAGAGAGAGAGAGAGAGAGAGAGAGAATATATTGGCAATTCCTTTAAATTAAAATAAATTATGTTGAGCTGTATTTTTTCCTATCCTCATTTCAATACCGGGAAAATAGGCTGGTTAATGAATCTTGCATCAGAGTATGATGCTATTCAGCTTCAAATGTTTAAAAAGAACAGAAACCTGATGGAAAACAAGAACCGTATTTATTTATAAGTTTGCCTTTAAGTGTAAATAGGTCGCAATTATAAGGGCGGTTTTTTTCATTTTTAATGTCCCTTTATGTTTATTTCCTTTGAAACACAACATGGCTGCGAAGAAATTATAATACTTTTTAGCTCAACATTTGACCTAGTTTGACTCTTCGCTTCACAAAGAAATTGCTGTGAAAAATAACGAAAGCAGATTTTTATAGTTTCTTTGTTTCATTTCAGTAGAATAATTGCCAAACCTGGAAATATAATTGTGTTAAAACAAATATTTTGCAGAAAACTAGAAAAATTTTTTTTTGAAATATGGCTTTGGTTTCAGGGATTAATTTCAAAGCTAGCTACACTAAATTAGTCGATAGAAATATTTTATTGGTGACCCCCCACTCTCATTGTTCTATTTGTGCCAACGGGTTGCGGAAAGAAAACAGCAGTTACATTACGCAAATATCTTATTCTTATGCTTTAATTTTGGCTTCAAATTTATAACTACTATACCTCTCTATTATTTCTTTTAACAAACAAACAAAAATTCAGTAATAGATTGATAGTTTATTTTCATGTTTTTAAAAGAACAGTCATAAAAAAGCGATGATCTAAAAACTTAAGCATATGTTGCAGTTAGGTTCATTCGATCTACTGCTTGATTGGTTTATTTCTTTGTCACATCATTTCCTTGAATAACTGCTCCTTTATTGGAAATACCTTTAAGACTATAAAACAAGACCCGGTCTGACATTGTGTAACTGCAAAGACAAGAACCGAAACTCATCTAGCGGCGATGATGACTGTGATTCGAACCCGCGTCTTAACTGCTTATGCGCTGATCAGTCAAAACTTCTGAAAATCAGCTCGCGGCACAACTAACCTGAAACTGGCAGTTCAAAGTTCACAATGCTTCTTTTTAGATTTTTTTTTTAGAGAACGTACTTAACTACCAGGTTCAAGCCACATTTTTCAACCGCCCAGTGATATATATAGCATCTTCTGGGGAGATTTTTTCATCTTTATATATGTATGCTTGCGTGGCTATCTCGCGCCATGCACGCCATATTTTGCCGTGTACCAGCATATCATACTACCTATTACATCATGGATAAGGGAGAAAAAATGTCCTGGAAATGAAAGGAAAGAAAAGAAAAATACAATTGAAGTCAAAGGCTTTATAACTCCTGTCTTTGCCTGTAATTTGTCATTGTGAAAGCTAATTATCTGCAGTGTCAGATTTTTACTCTGTTTTACACAACAGGATGATAAAATATAGACAGATAACTGAAAAGATAGACTGAGAGAGGTCCGTGAAGCTTTAGAAACTATTTAAAAAAAAAACAAAAAAAAAAAAAAACAAAAAAAAAAACTTTCCTACTTTATGATACATGAAATTCGGATTAATAAACTTTCCTTTTGCCCGTATTAATTTTTTTACCCCTTTTTGTGGAGATAAAAAACTAAAAAATGCTTAACTTAGAACCTCATTAAAAAAAAAACAGCTTTCATAGAATAAACATAAAAAAGTACTTGGGACCACCTGAATTCTATCGAGATCTTTTATCATGAAGAAAATTAGTCGTGTAATACCTTTCTAAAAAACTTCAAACAAACTCAAAAAAAAAAAAAAAAAAAAAAAAAAAGAAATAAGAGAAATTCACTATAATTTCACTGAATAAACCCTTTCCTGAACAGCTGAATGATATGCTATAGTGACGCAAATAGTGTTTCAGTTAATAATATTCTTAAGTAATGATAATTACTGCGTTCTCAGAAAATGACGGCCAATGACTAAGACGTAACAAATATAATAATATTGACTGAGTACATTCAAGCTATCATGTTTTAAAAAAGAAATCCGAATATTTTTAGTTTTTACACAAATTACAAAAACAAGAGTTTACTTCAATTTTGTCAATTTTTTCCTGACTTCATTGCTCATAGCAATTACATTTATTGTCCAGCTTGAATATACACGAACAATTCAGACAAAATGCTCAGCGAAAAAGGCATAAAACTGTCTTAAATTAATATGATTATCATCAAGTAGTCATCTTAACAGTGATATTAGGATTGCTTATTACTATAAATATAATACTGATTTATTAACAAAACAATATGAAGAGATGATTTTTATCCTAAATACACAAAAAATGCAGTTTTTTATATGGCTTCAACACGACGCACGACTTTTAGGAAAATATTGGGTAGGAAAAATATTTCAGTCACCCAATCTTCTAATCAGGGTGTTTTCTATTTTTTGGTTTAGTTATCAATGGCATGAAACACAATAAGAGACGAATTTTATTATTAAGCACTAAATCGTTGTCACAATCATAGTCAGAAAGACTTAGATTGCAGGTGTGAAAAAAGCCCAGAAAATTTTGTGAATTTAAAAATAATCAGAGAGTATGTAGCTTGATCTAGTGATATCAGATACAGTCACACAATCTTCAAAGCTGAGTGTTTTCTCTTTTATTTTGATTTAGTAGTGATTGGTATGAAGCAAGAGACGAATTTAATTTTAAGCATTAAATCGTTGTCACAATCATAGTGAGAAAGTCTTCTTAGATGCTTTCAGGTCTGCAGGTGTTTAAAAAAATTTGTGGATGTAAACATAATTATAGAATATTTAACTTGATCTGATAATATTCGATACAACTGCTGTATTTCTTTCACCGTAATCGAACGTACGCAATCGATAGTTTAAGTGTTTTACTTATCGGCTGTGGTATCTGCCTGGCTTTGGGCTTTCTTTCTGCACATAAAGATCTCAGAAAAGGTTCTCTTGAATTTGGAACTCATCCTGTAGTAAAAAAATATATTTATGGACGATGATATTGCTTGGAATACGCCGCTGAATGTAAACATGATGATAGTCAAAGTCCCTAGATACGGATCATCAAATCGAAATGGTGGGTATATGATCTGCGCAAAGAAATTCGCGACGTTTGGAAAGAAACAGATAATAAAAATCGTGCTGATTGCGATGATCTTTCTAACAATTTTGTTTTCCTTGTCGCTACTTCTCTCACTCTGAGTGGCCGTCCCTTTACGCCATTGTAAGTTTCTCCTCAGTTTGATTACCAGGAAGATTGTGGTGATTACTACAATAAAAAAGCACGTCGTTGAAGGGATAGCGAAAAAGCAGAAGTAGTAAAACCCTTGTTTTTTAGCATCTCTATCATAAGGCGGGCCGGTGTCGATGTAAAGAAGAGACATGAAGGCCGTCATGTACGTTCCGATTGCAAGGACCAAATACACCACTCTTTGGCGCGTCAAAAACGTCTTGATCTGTGGTGGGAAACAAGATAAAAATTTATTTTAATTAACATTAATAATAAATTATACTTTTAGTATGCACATAATTAAAAAGAATAAATATCAACGCCGATTATAAAAATAGACTTTATTTTTTTTTAAATATTTGGGTTGGAGTCGAGGCCTAAAGCTTGTTTATGAAAAATATTTTCAATAAAAGGATAACTTAAAATTTAAAAAATAACAAGAACAACAGCAAAAGCGGTTCCAGAAAACATGAATTATCAATCATATGACATGAAACTTTTTTTTTTCAAAATTACGGGCTATATTTGTGAATGAAAAACTTTAATTTCGTTCATTTGGCAATATTAGGAAAGTTCCTGTTTATAATGAGCTGTGCATTCTATTGTTTTGTTTTGTTTACATAAAAAAAATTACACATTGAAGAAACCGAGATGTTTGATGATTTCTTTGTGTCGAGTTATTGTCAATACTACGGGGGCATTATGTCCGGTTCGGCTCAAACTAAGTGAGGATAAAGATTTAATCGTTGAAGACTTTATAAACTTTATAATTAGACACAACAGAGAAGCAAAACTAAATTCTATAAAATATCAATGGGAGAGTAGTCATATTATTTTTATCCGAATTATATCATTTTCAAAAAATATAATTTAAACCAGAGTAATGTAAAAATAATTATACTTCTTGTTAAGCTTTGGGAAAAATCTATTCTAAATTATGACCCTTCAAAAAAAAATAAAAAATAAAGAATAATTCGTTCAATAGATCAATGCGTATTAGTGCAAATAACTGCATTTCATAGTTTGACCTACAGTACAGATCAGGTTACGTTGAACAGATTTATTTCCACGTCCTATTACATATTAATAGCAATGCCATAGAGTTACTTTACTAAAGCAATGTTCTGAGACACGGCATTCCAGGTAATCGGGGGTCATGAACTTTGCCAGTTTGGCTTTGTGAGGATGTTAATGGCCGCCTAACACTACTCAAGAAGCAGCCCCCAAATTCATAATGAAACTAGTGGCCGAAACGATTACACGACTATTTTTCTTTGTAATTGATAATATTTATATTTTTTTTCTGTGAGGAAAGTAATACAATATAAAACTAGATTGAGAAATTTTAAAGAAAACGGTTAGGTTAAAAAAAATACCCAAATTTTCATGTGATAAAATCTAGGATGGACAATTGTGAGTTAATCACAAATTCATAGACTCCAATCGGTTCCATGTTTTCCCTAATCGTTTAACTCCCTTGCGAAGTACACATCATTAATTCATTGCTGTCTGACCAGAGCACATACTGGTACAGCATTCAGCTTCAAGGTCAAAAGGGTCTAAATCTGAAACCTAGGCTGAAAAAAATAGTCCTTTTTCTAACTCGCTCGCCCCCCCCCCCCCCCCTCTCTCTCTCTCTCTCTCTCTCTCTCTCTCTCGCTTTCTCATCTCTCTCTATTACTCTCCCTCTCCATTTTCTCTCTCTGCCTCTCTTTCTATTCTTTCTCTCTCTCTCTCTCTCTCTGTGTGTGTCTCTCTCTCTCTCGATCTCACTCTCGACTCTTGTTAGATAATTATTGGTATAGAAACCTAAACACCAATCTAAACCATTTAAAATGTTCTCATTTAGAAGAAACATAAACATGAAATTCTTATATTAATAGATAGATACTGATATTCCGAACATCTCATAAACCTGAGAGTTCAAAATATGCGGCTAAAAATCTTGAAAAATTGATGACCAATCCAGTTATCGGAATGAGAAAATGTATTTTAGCTGTCCGATCAATTAAATATTATAACATTATTGACGAAACATCCTCTAACTTAATTAATACCATTAAGTGAAACAATGCTTTTTGAAATAGATGCTACTGATAGCATTTTGAAAAGAAATTGAGCACTTTTTTTCAGATTAAAATTAACCACAACTTTCTATAAATTTCACGAACAATAATACAGAGCTGAATCTTCACAAATTAAAACGCAATTATATTATTAGCTCGCTAAATATTAACGATCTTTTAAGTGTAACTAAACTTTATTTAATTTCTACAATTTAAATAATTTAAATAGTTCCTTAAGTTTTCCGAGAACAGACAAAAGAATTACGGTTCAGTAAGATTCGATGAACGATCCAAACATAATTATACAGCAGGACAAAATTGCCCGTGCCTATCGACTTTCATTGACAGTTAATTTGAATTTTGCACAATTTTTTTTGTACACAGATAGTGCGCATGTTTTTTTGTTTTTTTTTGTTTGTTTCTTTTCTTAAATTATGGCAAAATATGGATCTCCAAAACATTATAGATTTAAAGTACAAAGGTGTTGCTATTCTGATTAGGAGTACTAATATACATCACCTTTCATTTCTAGGTTTCTCATTTGAAAATTTAACTCTTAGAAACAGCTTTCAAAGCGCTGAAAAGGATAATGATTTATTTATCTAAAGGAATCCCTTCAGATTCTTATGTAAAAATGTTTTGAATCGAATTAAAAAGAAAATACTTCTTTAGTGAAGGGGGCTAGGGCTTCGTTCAGTTTGCAAAAGACAGAAATTTGAGTAAATAAACCCAATTGAAAGAAATCTGCTTGTTACCATTCACATTGATTTTGTCGATAGCTTAAATTGAAAATATTTTTTTCTTATGGTTTCTCAGAAAAGTTAATTTGAAAAGTTTTGTTGTAAGAATATTTTATGGACTTTGGCCCACTAAATAAATTGACTTTTAAATTATTAAATTAGTATTTAAGCGGAAAGCAATAAAAATTTTTTATGACGGTCGGTTTGAAAAAAGCCAGTATTTCCGCAACAACATTACATATTTTGTATAGAACACACCTAAATATTCTAGATTACAGTGTTTTACATTGAGTTATGTTAACTCATTTCAGATTTTTAATTCACTCGAATAATTAGGCGTTATTTTTACTACTTTTTTTTAATTCTTTTTTTCATCTACTTGAATTTTACGTACCTCAGTGCACTGGTAGTGATTTAAACGTTTTTGAATATTTAAGACACCACAGAGAATTTTTACAAAGACCTACCCTAGTATTTACAGTTGGTCTTTGTACTTGATATAATCCTACTCTCTCAAATTACGTGGGAATTTTTAGGTATTAAATTTCAATAATTAAAAAGATATGTGAGAGTTTTCACTAAGTGCATCCCGACAAATTAATTTAAAGTTAAAAAGAAACGACAAAAAGAAAGAAAAATAGAAGCTGATGTAGACATACTTACGCATTAGCTAAAAAACAGAGGGCCACTTTAATCGCTCTAAAGCTTAATTATTTCTCTTGTCATATGAGCATGTTTGTGCCAAAATGTTTAGGCGAATTTTGAATCATAACAGCAAATAAGGACAAAATGCGAAAATTATTCAACAAAGGCAAAACTGATTTAACTGTGCTTCAAAGAAGTCTCGTTGTTATTTTTAAGCTTAAAAAACAACAACAACAACAACAACAAAAAAAAAAAAAAAAAAAAAAAACAGAGTCTCGTAACAATATATGTGGGTGTTAAAGCACGCTCACTGCGTTTTCTCCTTCATAAGGTTTCATAAACTCAAAATACGCAACAGGCCGGATTGTAACCTAATCGATTCTCCGCTAAAGGAGTGGTTTTGGTGCGAATAGACAAGACATCGTTAATTATAGTGATTGGTGTGAATAGACAAGACATTGTTAATTATAGTGATTGGTGTGAATAGACAAGACATTGTTAATTATAGTGATTGGTGTGAATAGACAAGACATTGTTAATTATAGTGATTGGTGTGAATAGACAAGACATCGTTAATTATAGTGATTGGTGTGAATAGACAAGACATCGTTAATTATAGTGATTGGTGTGAATAGACAAGACATCGTTAATTATAGTGATTGGTGTGAATAGACAAGACATTGTTAATTATAGTGATTGGTGTGAATAGACAAGACATTGTTAATTATAGTGATTGGTGTGAATAGACAAGACATTGTTAATTATAGTGATTAAAAAAAAATCGGAGTGAAATCGTTTATTCTAACTAGTTTGTATTGCAAAAAAAGCATGCTTTTTGCAACATTGTTTGCGTTATATCGGAGAAACAATAGCTTTTGATACAATCTTCTGATGCGATCGAAATCAACTTTCTGTATAAAGACGGAGAGGAAGAACGCCCAAGATCCGTTAAGTTTTAAACCATGAATTCTAAAGTATTTAGGCCTTGCTTTTTTGCGTCGGCACCTGGACCAAAGAATGCAATTCTACTATGAGTCATTTATAACATATTATTGTATCCTGAAAAAGATCAAGCTTGAAGCCTGTATCCAACTTATGGTAACTGATGTACTGTCCACTCGGGAATGTTTGAATATGAGTTTTATAAGGCATCATTAAAGGCATTATATTTGAATTCCTTGAAATTGATTAATCTTGAATGATTTTTTTTTCAATTTGATGTATGTTCTACGTGACTATATTGAGAAAACCAACAATGTTTTGATGAGGATAGAACGAGATTTTGTCAAAATTTTCTCGTTTTTGGCGGAACTTTCATAGCTTTTAATGAAAAAAGGCATAAGACGACCAATAGTCGTCGATTTGGATACTTATTTCTTGGCTTCGTTGTAAGACCTTGATAGTTCGTTGAGTAGATACTAAATCTATAGGCCTGGCAAAGCGTTAGATGCCGTAAAAGAAAGTGGATTCGATTCATGTCATTAGCATATGCCATTGTATTTTTCCTGTTTCATTCCATTTTTGTGTATTTTTCTAGCTAGTTCATTAGTTTTCTTCCTTATTTAGTTCTTTCTTGTACATTTATGACGAAACAAAAGTTTTGTGATATTTTTCAGTCCTCAATGATTCTTAAGGAGTCTTATTTTTTCTAGGATGGATAGATACAATTCCTCGCTGAAATTTCAAATAGTACGCTCGTTTATAAAAATGAATATGTTTGTGTACAAAAAGTTCGGACAGTAGACAAAATTCGTTTTGAAGTCGTCGCTACGTCACCCATAAGGTTATAACTTTTTTAAAAAGATGTATCGTAACTCTCTTGACGGCCTAATCTTGTAAAATAACTTGCCTTCTTCTCCTTACCCAGCCTTCTCTCTTGTCACCACGATAAATGTTCATAATACAAATCCTAGCTTTTTTTAAAATGCGAAATGAATGTCGGAATTTAAGAATATACTTAGAATTGAAAATATGAATTTTAGAGCCTTACCTTCAAAGGAAACACAACACACAGGCATCTTTCTGTTGAAATCAGAGCCGTCGTCATGGCGGAGCCACATACAGTAACCATCATAGCCGGACTGAGAGCAACCGCCACCATTGTCGTTGTCGGTCCAGTGCTGAGCTCTTTGAAAACCGGACTGTAGAGCAACTTCAACAACCAAGTTACAAGCGACACGAGAAAGTCGATGAGCGACAGGGCGAAAAAGTTGATATTCGAGCTCTCTGAAAACCCCATCCTGCTGTATACAATTATATTCGCAGTGTTGGTGAAAACGCCGAATAGAGAGATGAAGGCGCACAAAGCGAAATCGTTCACAATGGAAAACATGTCAAGAACTGCAAAACTGACAAGCGGTTTTACATAGAGTCCGCTTTCTGTCCTGTTGTCATTGCTCATAGTAAAATGGAATTCCGTTGTGCGTTCCATCTTGTAAGTCCACGATGGAGATATGACTTAATCTTTAATTGCAAAACAAAACAAAACAAAACAAAAAAGGTTAAAGTTTGTGAAAATTCGATTCTGCGTCAGTTACTTTCGACAGACATTTTTAAATACTAGAAAAAAAAATAAAGAGTGGTACCTCGGACACGAGTAAAAATTTAGGGAGATAAACTTTATAGTCCGATATTCAAAGAGAAAAAATGACTGAGTCTTGCGGGAAAAGGGAATCTGAAGAAAAAATTTAATAAAACTGGCATAAAAAAGTAAATAATTACTGTGTCGCTATTAAATCGAAATGTTCTTTCCTTACTAAACTGTACCTCCTTTAATATTTCACTCATGCATAGAGCGTCTAAAAAAAGTGGATTCGCTTTACTCTAAAATGGCAAAGAAATGCGTAAAACCTGCCAATAACCTATTAAAGCCAAACTCAGCTTAACTGCAAACATAAAGCCTTTGAATAAAAGTGTTCTTTACGCAAAATTATTTACATATGTTCATAATAATTTTTTTCTTTTTTTTTTCCACATATTTTACAGTCTTATTCAATATTTTCACTTCAAATGATGTATAACAGTTTTAGATTAACGACAAAGCTTTGCTTTAACAACAAATTAATTTTCTATCCATGAAACCAGCCACTTGAAGGTAAACTAGAGATGAAAACGCTTTTTTGTTGATGACGGTCAATGACATACTGTGCGGAATAGCGCACAGACTTTGGTCAAATAAGTTCGTCAGGGTTAAGCGGGGGCCCAATGAGGGGCCCAGCAAGTTGACTCTAGTATGACTTTGTAGGAAATCCAAACAAGTATGAACTCACTCTCGCATGTCCCACTAGGGAGAAGTCAATCGTGCCGCGCTTAATCAGTGGCTCATTCTAGATTCAACATGCTACAGCGAAATGGAATCAGTAGCCCAGCACTAACACTGCATGTCCCATTAGGGAGAAGTCAATCGTGCCGCGCTTAATCAGTGGCTCATTCTAGATTCAACATGCTACAGCGAAATGGAATCAGTAGCCCAGCACTAACACTGCATGTCCCATTAGAGAGAAGTCAATCGTGCCGCGCTTAATCAGTGGCTCATTCTTGATTCAACATGCCACAGCGAAATGGAATCAGTAGCCCAGCACTAACACTGCATGTCCCACTAGGGAGAAGTCAATCGTGCCGCGCTTAATCAGTGGCTCATTCTAGATTCAACATGCTACAGCGAAATGGAATCAGTAGCCCAGCACTAACACTTAATCAGTGGCTCATTCTAGATTCAACATGCTACAGCGAAATGGAATCAGTAGCCCAGCACTAACACTGCATGTCCCACTAGGGAGAAGTCAATCGTGCCGCGCTTAATCAGTGGCTCATTCTAGATTCAACATGCTACAGCGAAATGGAATCAGTAGCCCAGCACTAACACTTAATCAGTGGCTCATTCTAGATTCAACATGCTACAGCGAAATGGAATCAGTAGCCCAGCACTAACACTTAATCAGTGGCTCATTCTAGATTCAACTTGCTACAGCGAAATGGAATCAGTAGCCCAGCACTAACACTGAGGGGGCAAAAGGAGGATGGGGTCGAGGATGAATGAGCGAAAAGCATAAAACTAGTACAGGTTGAATGTACGTTGAGTTTGTGGCCAAGTAGGGCGGAATTTTTAAAACTTCTGTAAACTTATTTATTCTGTTTGGAAAGATGAGCACTTACAAATGTTTGGAATTTGAAGAAAAAGGCTGTAAGTTTAGAAAAAAAATGATCTGGATTATAACAGACCTCATTTTGAGTAGTACTGAGAAAAAAGTATTGAATGCGTGTTATCTTCATTAGGTCTTAAAAAGCTGAGTCGCTAAACGATGCATTTTGTTGCAGGAAAATAAAGAGCTGATCTGCAAATAAATCTTGTCATTTTTTGTAACATTTCTCATTTTGGGTTGAGCGGAGAATGGTTAATTTGTGAAAAATTCCTCTTGAAATGAAGTTTCCATGATTATGAACTTTTTATTTAAATAACAACACTCTGAATGCCACAGTTTATGGTATTTCAAAATTATAAAGAGTAAAATGAAAATTAAAAAGTTAGTTTATAATATTAATAACGCATATTAATGAAGGAAAATGTAGATGAAACTATAATTGTCAAATGAATTTTGTTTTCGGACGTCGTCTTGCTTTTCTGTGCATTTTTAAAAAATTAGAGTATATTCTTAATCTCACTTGTGCCTTATCGTGTGGTGTTAAAATCTTCTTAGAAACAGTTTTTTTTTAATGTGTTGAAGTCTTATAGTATTATATTCTTTGTTTAATAGAGCAAATGTCTGCTAAACGAGATGGGATATGCCATTAATGAAAATGAAGATTTGAATGGTAAACTCAGATAAGGCTTCCTATCTTCTCGTCTCCAGTTTGTTAAAGTGCAAGTTGCAATTTCTCAATTATTTCAACTACTTACATGTATTACCTTTGACAGACATCTCCAAGTTTCTTACTCTTTACAATCTATTAAATTTGCTTTACACCAATGATTTTAAACAGAAGAGCCCAATGGGTATCTGTCTATATATAAAAGCAGATTTGGGAGGCTTTGGCCGCGAACTCCTCTGTTATTACCCAACGCACATCTTTGAAACTTCCCAGGCGTCTACAGCATTCATGTGGCTAGGTTCTTAACCATAAAAAATCAACGCAAACTGCTTTCCTCGATTCCCCAAAAATGCTTTATTCCGTCAACATAGGCTAACTTACGATTAACAATTTACTGCGCCATTTTTTCATTCTTTATCAAAGGAAGTATTTCTCTATCGACTTGAGGTGTAGATCTAGGTCTAAATAGCTGTGTTGCTAAGAATTCCGCAGCGTAGTGCAGTTAACGCGAAAAAAAAGAGCTTTCTAATAAGCATTTAAAAGGATCTTTAAAAGAAAAAACAATTGGGAAAAAAAAGAGTTTAAACTCGATTTCCTTTATTCAAAAAGAAATTAAGTTTTATATTTAAATTTTGTGTTTAGAATTAGAATTATCGAGGTTTCTAGATTCTACATAAATATCCATAAGTGGAGGATTATAATTTTATCTGGATCATGTAAGTAAAAGGAGAGATATCAAGACCATTCATAAGTCTCTTTAAATAAACACACGCACCCCAGCCTTGGCAAATTGACACCAGGGTCCCGTTTGTAGAACGAGGTTTTTAGCTTGTTATTTAATAAAAGTACTCCTCCACTTGATTAAAACTATAGGCAGCTGAGTCCTTTAGCACATGATAGTAACATTCTACATGCTTCAGTGAGGAGATGAATTTCAATATACGCACTCTAAAAAGGTTTAAATCAGGGAACACCGTTTTTTCCATGGAATATAGAATCAGTTTTGATCATTATCTTATGGTATTTTTTTTACTTCGTTTGTATTTTTTTGCCAGCGCATTTCTTTCTCCAGCAGCTGAGAACATTCTTTTAATAGGTCTAAATTAGTTTTGTTGTTGCTGTCAATATTGGTCTATCTTTGTAGACTGATTTGTCAGTCTTGTAGTCAATCTTTTTGATCCATTCCTTTTTTTATCATCTATAAATTCCATTGATCTATTTCCACAACGTTAAGATCATTAAAGCTGCTTTCAAAGGTTCTCACTGCCTTCCACTATTTCCTTTTTCTAGTATAGTAATTAGTCGTGTTAACTTTCGAATGTAAGATCCAAGTGTTGTAGCTGACATTCTTATTCTAAGCTGCTTTTAAAGTGCCAGAAAATCATTGAAAATACTATTTTTCCTTTTGTCTCAAATGATTACTTTCACAGTGTTAGACAATTGTGTAGCTACGTATACTATAAAAAACCGTGTCACCTTCAACAAAGTATTCATGTATTTATATGTGTCATAAAATAATGAGTTTTTTTTTTTTAATTACTATTACAAGTATGACCTTCACTGACAGTGATTTCTCACTCTTCATCAACGACGCCGAAATTGAAACTTTCTGTAACATAATTATGTTAGATTTTTTTTACTTGTTTGCTATATACGTAAAATCTGAATACCCTGAAAATACAGCGACTTTACAGAATTTACCTTGAATTCTATTGGTACCTGTTTGAGGAATAATAATTGTCTTAATTAAGGAGTTATTTGTTTACCTTGAACACTAAGTGAATTAAAAACAATTTAGAAACGAACGTTTGGTCTGCACATAGGTTTTGTGTGATATTGCATTTTAAGAAAGACTTTGTCCTTGCGAGATGAGAGCCTATTGATCTCAGAGAAGCTACAGGCGTGACCTGGCACTTCAATGTATGAGGGGTAAAATGGTAAAAAGTTGCAATAGATACAAAGCCTTTTTCATTTGTTCTGTCCCCAGTCCCTATCTCCTTCGTATAAATATTGTGCTGCATATAAAACCTTTCCTTTTCACGTCACTCTGTAATCCTTGTCTATCTTGCCGCTTTTCCTCGTTTCTAAAAGATTAAAAAATCTGAAGTTGATGATCTCAACTTATTTAAAAAATCATTAATTTAGCTTTACTTTCAATGTGGATAAGTTACCTATTCTTATTAAATACTTTTCGTTTGAAAAATTTATTTCGACCAAGTCACTTGCCTGCTTTACCTACACTATATTTCCCATGAAGTAACGAAACCAAGATGAAAATTTTTTCAAGTGGGCATGATACCTAATAACTCTAATAATAAATAGAAAGGAAAACATAATGTTTTGTTAAAGAGGTGAAAAAGACAATGCGATTGAGATAGAGTAAGAGAGATAAATAGAGAGAAACTAAGGAAAAGGGAGAGAATATGTGTGTAAAAGAGACTGGAGTATATAGGGACATGCTATGTGTGATGTGAATGTGCAACTGTTATTGCTTTTGTTGCTTTGCTCACAGAACACATTTATAAAACTCCAAAGGTAATGTATAACACATGGTAGCACATAATTATTTTTCTAGCACTGCACTTTGGCCAGTCAACTCTAAAACGATTCCTAGTCCCAATTATTGAATCTTAAACATGTAACTTTGAAACCATGCCAATTGATTAAAAAATGTGGAACCAGTAGGCTACAAAACATTCCGATTTTAACTTTTCACCTAAGTTTTTTTTCTGTTTTTTTTTTCTCCTTGAAACCGATTAACCGTTGCTATGGTAAATGAAAAATTCAATTAAGAGAGCTTCCCGTAAGCTGATTTCTTAAATACAAGCCATTCACCGCAATCTATTATGCTCATGGAACTCCTTATCATGCTCGCAGGACAAAAAAGAGTTTTGTCTTTCCCACAAAACACAGTTTTAATTATATCTCTTACGGCCACAAAGAGTTACTAATACATAGCAATAAAGTTTGAAAGCTATAAAAAAGATTATTATTATTTTACTTAGCAAAATGTTCATGGCACGAAGCCACAAGGCTTCTAAGTTCAGTCAAAAAAGCAGGACATTTATTAATCAAATACAAATGTCGTTTAACAGGAACTTGTAAAACTATATTGCTAGAACTTCATTTATATTCAATAGATAAAAGATTTTGATGTGCTCCATTTGCTTCTTTTTCCAAATTATCCACTAATTATTATATATTTTAGTATTTCAAGCGCAATTTTTTCTCAAAGAGGATTTTTTAGCCCACTAAATATTTCCTGATTCAAAAATCAAACTTTACCACTAGTAATTTTCTATATGCGACTTATGCCAGAACGGTTGGAAGACAGGCATGCATCATATTATTACAGAGAAGAATAATCTTTTGACAAAGAGAGATACAAGTAAAATGATTGATACCTATTGGTATCCCTAATTGCATAGCAAAATTATATCCCAATGCAGTAAAAGTACACGGTCTAAAAGAGGTTTTAGGAAATATATCATCGGGAATTTCTTTTCAAATTTAAATATGTTTTTTCGGTGGATTGTTGAATTTTTTGTATACCATTTTGTCTTTTACAATGAGAGTTGAAATAAAGTTAAATGCACGGTTGCTTTCCTACCAGCTTAATTTCGATTAGATAGATTTACCTATAGAACAGCATGTGTATGAAACAAAGGAAAGGGAATTGCTCTATTTATTTTTGCTGCGCTATTGAGCAGACAAATGATCTTATGGCACTTCATTGTTTAAGGTAATAATTTAATGCAGACGACATGTGACATATAAAAGAACCGTGGTGTTATCTTTATGTCTGTTTAGATCTGCACCTAGCGCAAAAGTTTTTAGAACAATTAAACATCATTTAACTCATTACTTGCAAGGCGGGTTTGATTGAGATAATCATGCTTCATAATTGCTACTCATCTTTAATATACGTACATCAAGTTTGAATCCTAAAGCAAGTTGAAGATCCCTTATAGGTAGGTCAGCTTGTCATGTCAGTATGTACCACATGTAAGTGCATATAAGATAAAAAAAAAAGAGTCTTGAAAAAGAAATCTTCATTTCCTTCGTATGCGTATCTTCCCATAAGCGGTATTCTACATATTTAACAATTTACCCTGTTGTAAGATAAAGCAAACGATCAATTACAATAAGCTACCGATGGGTGGTTAAGCAAATCAATCTCTTATAAAGTCAATTGTAAGGGTTTTGAACAAGTAACACTGCACTGAATTTTGTTGTGCAAGAACCGTGATTCTTCAAGGTTTGCAGTCAGTTCTGTGCATTTTTCGCTCTTCGTCAGGTAAATTTTCTACTCATCCTTATTCTCACGCTCATTCTGTTTCATGACATGAAACTTCAATAATTTCAATATTTAAAGTTACTGCCTAAGCCAATCATAATTTATCAATTGAAAAATAAACTTTGACTAAAATTAATCTAAAACCAAGTTTCCGAAGTCTGAGCCGCACGTCTACTCCCAGTTTCGCATTAAAACATTAAAGCATTTAAAGCTTCTGTGTTGAAAGACTTTTTGAAAGAATTATGGGCAAAAAGTTAATTTATTTCAACAAGCCATGATTGTGGTACTAAATTCACGTATCCGAAATGATGTTGGCTTTTTCAAAGTAGTTTCTGCAAACTGCAGTTCTTCTCATATAAAATAGTTCAAAATAATTGGACAGTTTGAACAAAAAAGTATTTGTTTTTTACATCATTGTGCTTTGAAATAAAGAAAAATCTTCGAAATCCGAACATGATTAGATAAATATCAAGGCTCTGACTGTCTAGAGTAGACCTTTAGATACCGATTTAACTGCAAAGGCTCTTGTAAAACTCGTATAGTAAGGCCAGATATTGCCTCATTATACTGATTATGAAATAAGGAATTTCTAAAAAACGCGTCAATTTATCGTCTTCCTTTTTTAGAGGAAAATAAATTTGACAGTTTTACACTATGGTAAGCGTTGCAAAGCCGCTATTTTGTTATTTTTGGAAAGAAGAATAAAGTTAATGCAATTGAAGAAAAGCATTTTTTTCTGACAATCGAAATAATCATTTCTAGAACCACAATGCTACTGACTTTAAAAACACAAATTAAATCAGTCTTTCCTGAACTACAGCGTGGTATGATGACCACATGAGTTCATGACGTAGAGATATTATTAAGCTAACTCTGTCAACAATAGAAAAACCTTTCAGAAGTTTGAGTAACGAAATAGGTGGATTAATTCTGAAAAAGAAATGTTATCTTTTTCTTTTATAATTTTAGCAGCGCAAAGCTCCAGTGCCAAAATCAGTTAACCATGCATACTATACGAACTGATTTTTTATGACAACGGTCTGGGTTAGGTCAACAATTGCTTCATATGTTTCCTTTTGTTCTGATCAAAGTTTACCGTTCAATTATTCACGGTGACTAAAGTTAGATGTATTGAGTGATCACCATCAGCGTGATTTCCAGCACATTTCATTCGGTGTGGAAATTGTCATTAATCAGTTATACTTTCAAGGCACACCGCTCTCGATTATTTTGTTTATTTTGTCTTATCGTGTGAATATAAGACGAGCACAATTGGCCACAAGGAGAACTGATCTGAAAAAAGCACTACCATTAAAACAACAAACAAACAAACAAAAAAAAAAAAACAAAAAAAAACAATAATTACAAGTAAAGTAGCTTAACATTTAAGTTTCAAACCAAAAAATGAACGGCCATCTTGTACAGGACCATTCTTAGGACTTTTTACACTATACTTTTATATATTTAAATAGAGGATTTTGTATGGATATCTTCATCTGTGTTTTTGGCATATTGATACCGCACAGAATGGAATTGGCCATGCTTTCCAAAATCTTTGAAATATTTCTTAGTTACGTAAACAACTATTATCTCGAGGGAAAAAGATCAACACAAGCAAAGCAACTCTCAAATATTTACTCGGCAATTTATGCCCTATTTTTAAGGCAACTCAGTTTTATTGTTTGATTACAAAATAAATAATTTATTTCATTGAGTATGTGAACAACACAATTCTTTATTGGTCCCTCAAACAATTACAGTGCAAAAGCCATGCTTAGTGTAAGAGGAAAAAAAGAGATATTGATATTGTTGCATACACAAACATTTATCAAGCATATGATATATCATTAGTGGAATTTGAGAACACTTCAATTTCATAACAAGATAACTAACCCACGTTAGTCTAATGAGAGAGTTTAAGCTTGAACAAAGGCAAAAATACAAGAAAACAAAATAAACAGAAAAAGTACCCAGAGCCACAATCATAACTTATACTTCCAAAGCTTAAATCTGGCAAGACATGCTAAATGATTTGTAACACTGTATCCATCAACCTAAATTTTTTTGGCAGGTGTTCTTGTAAAGATGTAGTAATTGGGATTAACTTGGGTTCCTGATTAAAAAAAATAAAGAAAAAAGAAAAACTTTATTGCTAGACTTGCAACGTTTGGTTTGATATAGAAGATGTGGCATATTTGTGTTTTGTTTTCTCTACATGTAAAATAGAAGAAATGCGAATAGAAGTCCTGTTGGTGGAAGGGGGGAATGGAGAGAGCCTTCAGCATTGTGATTTTGAAAAAACATTTTTTCCTGTTTCTTTTCAACAGAAAACTGACGAGAAAAGCGAGAAAGGGGTTCAAGAGATACACCATGCATCGAAAATGAAAAAGTTTCATGATATAATCATATGAAAACCTATATTGAAGTCAAAAGCTTTTACTTCCTCAAAACTTCAGCCTTATCTTAGAATCACTACATAAGTGTTAATCTATGCTTAGGAGATAGTTGAAAATTTAGATTTCATAAGTCAAAAAATCAAAGTTCTGTAACCTAAACATGCACCAAACTATCCCCGAAGATGATCTGTTTTCATGTACCGCTAAAGGCAGATTTTAATAACAAGATCAAACAATGCGGTTATCTCTTGTCATGGAGACACAGACCTCTTCACTTCGACGTGCCAGAGACCAGGCTGTGCTCTCACCTTACCGTCAGACAGACTTAAAAAAGGCTTGTGTGAGACCAGGTTCTGTATCATCTCACATGGAAGAGAACGCGACCCTTTCAGGAGATTATTCTGCAATAATTACTGCGACACAGCCAGTACCAAAGTCTAATGTGTCCTTGTCAACCCACATATCCTTTCTCTCCCCCGGCGGCCTGACACCGATCTCTACCGTGTTCTGTCCAGCGGACAAACATCTTGTCATCCCTTCTACTCCAAGACCAGCCTCTAACTTCAAATATCCAACAGATAGCCTCGTGATCGCACATGCTCCTCCCCACTCAAACCCACATTCGAGTATTTTTAATCCGAGCGACTGTCATCGCTATACTCAAGGTATTCCAGCACGGACTTGGGCTGCTCCCTTTTTGACGGAAAAACACTTAGGTACCTTGACCTATCCTGGATCAACTAGTGCTGTTTCCTGTCCGAGAGACTCATGTATGCGCACAGCAACATATTGTACACCTAACTCTTGGGGTTCACATCCAATAGACATAAACGCATTTGCCGCCCCAGAAAGACGCACCATCGGTAACATTCAGTCAAGATCGGATGTATCCCATCGACCACACAAAAATACCCAGGCCGGTCGTGGACATATCGTCACCTCAACAACCCCGAAATCATGCCGTAGTGACTTTTATACACTCGACAACTACAATCTCACCCCGCCCACGCCAGAACCGAGATTTGACTTCCACCCAATGAGCAGACACATGCCAGGTGTGCCCTACGCAGACGAAAAGAAATCCTATGGTGTAGCCTTCCCACATCCTTGCTCTGATGTACTCTGCCCAGCACACAGACATTCCTACACCTCAGACATCCAAAACTTGAGTTCAGATCTGTATTACTTAGGAGATAGAAAAAGATTCACAGTGGAGCGCCCAGGGCCATATCCTCACTCATCATCACGCAGGCTTTTCGACACTGATGAGGCGGTATGTTTAAGGTCATGCCTCGCTGCTTCTCAGAAAAACTAGAAACAAATTGTCAACGTAGTCCACTCAGAAGCTAACTACACTCGCCTCAGCTAAAAAATAAGAAAGCCACTAAAACCTTTGGAGGGTTTATTTGTGGTAAATTGGGTTATTGTAAATGCTCATGTACAATCATGAAAAACTTATTGAGATTCAAGAAAATTCCTTAGATCAGGCAGTACTGAAAAGACAAGGTCTTAGATTTATTCAGTGACTGTCGCAGCGTTATATTCAAACACAGTCCCGTGTAGATATCAAGACTGACAATCTTCGCCAGAACCACCGACGCTCTAGACGAAGCGGAAGGAAATAAAAAAAAAGGACAAAGAAAAAGGAAATTGAGGAGGGGAAGGACCAGGGTGCAGAAAAGAACAGGCAAAAAGTTCTGAAATACTGTTGAGGGGAAAAAATCAAAATATCCAATTGCATTTATAGACGGACAATTCTGCTATCTGTCGTTCGGCGTTAGAAATTACAAAAGACAACACCAAAACACAACAACAACCAAAAAAGCAATAGAGCTACAGGTATTGAATTTATTTATGAGCAAAATAGTGAACAAAAAAGATTCAAAACAAGCTCACTTAAACAGCAGCAATACTGTTTTAAACCTCACACTGAAGCCCTAAAACGAGGAAAGAACTATAAGATGGAATTATCAATATCATTAAAACCATTATGAGCTTAGAATCCAAGTAAAGTCACTCAAAGTAGAGGATTTCTAAGGCGGGGTCTCTAATTGGTACTTGTGTTGTTGCCTCTGCTTCTTTGCTTATTAAGTTTCTCTGGCTGCTTTTCGACTCATTTGTCTAAACCGCACTGTGTTGAACACTAGGTTGTTTGATGAATTGTAAATACTTTGTAATGCAAATTGGAAGTAACATTTTGTAACGGTTTTGAGCTTTTAGCAGTAAATGTGTAAAAAAGTATTTTAATTTGTGTTTTGATTTTCATTTGGTTATTTTGTCGATTCATTTTATTCCATGATTCTTTTTTCGATCTTAAGTCATGGTGACTTCTATTCATTTCTGTTATAGTCACGTTGACATAGGTTAGAAAGACAGTAATTTATTTCTTTACCTTCACATATCGAACACACAATGCATGCTTATGTTTCAGCTAGTCCATATCTGAAGCAATAAATAATGTTCATCGATGTATATCGTTTGCAACATATCACAATGTTCTTGTCCAGTCACTGCCCGATTCGAGTGGCTGATTTTGACTCCGATGTTTTAAGCTGAAAGGAATAATTATCGATAGCTTCTTTTTCATGGACTGGGTTTATACAGCGCATTAATCGATTTAACAGAAAATCACTATCATCATCATTACTGTTATGTTGCGTTAATCATTGTGTAGGTATTGAAACTATGCGTGAGTTATAAGAATGATCATTCATCTTTGCAAAATCCAAATCTACTTGTAGGTTGTTTTTTTTTAACTTTCAATATCATAAAGGTTTAACGTAGTGCGCACTTATAAATTCTCTCAAGGCAGTGCATTTTAAGGCATTTTTGTGGGAATTCATAGAGATCCTACAAACTTTTAAAAGGATCTTAAAGTAGATTTTGAAAGCTCAGAACAGGCGGATTTTTCTTGTTGGAAAATCATGACAAAAACATTTAGGGGTTGGGGATTTAATATCAAAAGATGCCAGAATCACTAATTGATCTTCGTTGAAACAAGAAAAAAAATGTATTTTCATTCACTTTTGATTCAATCGCTTCTTTTCCTTTTCCTATCACATGAAAACTTTAGTCTGTAATTAAGTGAGACAGGCTTGATATTATCTCCCCTTTCTCAACCTGTCTTAATCAGACTCGATGTTTTTTTCTGCGACATTCTCTGCAGTATATGTTTTGCCTATCTTTTCCTCCATCTCCATTTTGCTTTGCCTGTCTGTCTGTCTGTCTCTGCCTCTGTTTCTGTCTGTCTGTCTGTTTCTTTCCTGCCTATCTTTCATTTTGTCTATCTCTCTATCTATTAAGCTTTGAGTGAATTTGTAAAATCTGGTTTCCTGTATTTTGACAATACATTTCTATAGCCATTTTAAGCACTCTTAATCTTCCTTCGCGCTTTTTTACCACAAATATCTTTCCTTTCAGTCAACAATACATCTTTTTGTTTGCCCCCATTTTTTTCCTCAGGTAGTTGTCTTTCTTGATATCTAAAATTTTTATTCTACGACGCATCCATATCGATCCCCCACCCCTCTCTCTCTCTCTCTCTCTCTCTCTCTCTCTCTCTCTCTCTCTCTCTCTCTCTCTCTCTCTCTCTCTCTCTCTCTCTCTCTCTCCCACCCTGCCCCTCCTTTCTCACTCGTTTTAACAAGCAGCTGCTACTCCCACTAGCACAACTCAATGCAGTGGCGGCTGCTTTCGAATTTGATGTGCTCTCTCTAGCGTAACTAGTCATAAAATGTAGTCAAGTCAAAATATCCTGTCTAGCTCATTTCATAGGTTTCAGGGAAAAGAAACTTTTTTAGCCCAAGGATACATCCATTTATAGGAGTCTTGAATTGAAAAAAATTAGGTCATAGCATACTTAAAAATAAAAGTTCATTTTTGACGCAATTTTCAAGAGATTGAATTTCTAAAGTGACATCTGGTTCTGTCCATTCTTGACAATTTTTTTTTATTTCGCGACTGAAGAAGCTGAAAGGGCAAAAAGTTTCATTTAGAATAATAATGTTTGTAATTACATACTCGCAAATACTTTTAAAAGTAATTTTCTTCTTTATATACAAAAATGCATTCTATTGAAATCATATATGTTTTGGAGATTTATATTACATTTATGTTGGAACTGCCAAATCTTTTGTCGAGCCACAAACGTTGAAAACCGTGATTCATGCGAAACATTATAAATTATTTAATATTTTATACCGAACCCTAGTACTGTTTATTAAGAAATATATAAGGTTGATAGTGGTCTAGTTTTTTTTTTTTTCATTCCAAAGTAACTTTCTAATTAATGTGTTTTAATGAGGTCACTTTCGTAATATCGTGGAGTAAAGACACTTTTTCGAGGGGTCAGCGTAAAAAATAGATAAAATAAACAACAGCTTGTCCCATTTAGACATTTTGTAGACTCCTGAACGAGAAACAACGTAGTTCACAATATATTAAAGCGGGTGCTTTTAGTTCCATTCTCGAGGCTGTTCTGGATGTAACATAAAAGTAGGACGACGATAACTTAATTGCGAGTAGTCCATTAGGAGTTCTTTGACGTTTTCTTATATCTTGGTTGGAAATGCAATAGGCATAATCAAGCTAAAACTTTGCTCATACAACAGTTTCCTTCATAATTTTATAGAATTTGTTTTTTTCCTAGACATAAAAAACTTAAAGATAAAAAAAAATGTAAGTGTTGAGCTGCCTATAGATTCTTCGAAAGAGATGAAGAGCTTAGTTTTTGAGCTGTGAGATGGCACCCTTGACTCTTACGATTGATCGTGCACAACATTTGTAAATTCTCACATAAGAGACGATTTGATTTCGAATTACCATGTGGGAGTTATTCGATTCATCGTTATCAATCTGTCTTCGCTGAAAATCGCAGTCGCAAATAATCGTAAATTTTGCCATTTTCAAGAAAACAAGACTATAAATATGACATATTATCTAAAACTCTGTTTCCTCTTTGCTTTTTCCGATTTATCCACGAAAAGGTAGGCCTAGATGTAGCCGAACGAAGTTTTACCCAAGGAAAAATAACTATGCAGCAAGTATTATGAGATTAAGTGTGATCTCCAAAGGTCGCTCTCACTGACTATATTTCCTCTTAAAAAAGAACGAATGCTTCACAAAAGCAAATATATTATGACAAGCTAGCGAGAGCACGGATTCTAAAAAAACTATAAGCAAGCCCCTGGATTAACTTTTTTTGTTTGTTCATGTAAGATAAACAATCTAAAAGTGTTACGTTTCAGCACTTATTATGTATAAAAATAAAGAAACATTATAAATAGCTCATAAAAAAGCAATTTATGGTTGTGAAACATTTTGATTGCGTAAAATTGATTTTAAAACCCCCCATCAAATATCTTAGAATACGAGATATAACTTTATATAAATTTAATTGCATTGTTACTTCCCTTGAAATTCCTAATAACCTCATAATTACATCCTTTTTATTTTTATTTTTTTTTAAATAAAAGTACTTCATAAGTTAAAAAAAAAATCATAAAGAGTTTATCATTCTCATTAATTTGTCCTTGCTTTTTTACCTTACTCATATTATTTTTGTAATTTCAAATGTTCATTAAATGTTAAAAGATAAATAAACTTCAATACTCCATGATTGTGATTGATACAATGTAGGCCCAAAGTTTTTACTTATTCAAGATGTTTTATCCCATATGTTGAATTTCTCGTTTCTTCCTAGCGTAAAGTATTAATCTATAGACAAAAAAATCAAATTCATGGTTTGATTTTGCTGGGGAAAACCAATTTCTATGATGTAACCAGTTGTATTACAATCAGTTGCTGTGCAAAACTTAAGATAATTTTATATTTTTTGGCAGCCACCTGTTGTATAGAAAAGCTTTCTGAACGCTAATCTCTTTTTATTAAGAATTAAAAAAGCTTTAGAATTTTTCCCTTAAAATTTGTTGAAGTATATAAATCATATTACTGATACAAGTATCTCACTGAGTATTAAATTTTTTTATGGCAATTTTTGTGGCAAATTTTGGCATTTTCTTTGGCAAATATTGGCAGTTTTTAATCTCTTAATTATAAATTGCCGCGGGAGCAGATTAATAAATAACTAAGCGTCTAATATTTCGCTTTTCTGCTTCTAAGCTCAAAGTACATTTATAAAGATAGCTCGACAAATCATTACCAACCCAGATGCTTTTATGACTTCCGACAGGATTAGCTTTTAGCTTTTAGGCAATGAAAAAAGCCTCACTCTAGTAATGATAAATTCTTTCACAGGTAATAGTCGGGTACTCTTCCCTGAGTGACGTAAGAGAATGTGTGTAGGAAAAAAAAATTTTATCAGACGAGCAAAGGATTCGAACCTCGTATCTCCTAGTCTGTTAAAAATTGCTTTATTTCTGTTGTTCAAAACATGCTGACATGTGACAGGAAATACAAGCATCATTGATGATGTAGGATAAAAAAAATTAGCTAAGCTAATTCAAGTACAGAGCAGCCAAAATATGAATGTAAGCTTGAAATCTATGATGGACGATAAAAAAGACTGATTAAAGTACAAAACAAAGTATTGAATTTTTTTTAGCTCCAAAAGTGTCCGCTATGTTACATCTATTTCCAAATAGTAAAAGAAATGAAAAAGAAGAAAGATGAAGATTTCATAGGATGCGAATGTCCAGTTTAACTCTATTTTTCTCTCACTCTCGCCTCTCTCTTTCTCTTTCGGTTTGTCTCTCTTTATCTCTATCATCTCTTCATAATTTTCTGCATTAAGTAGTACTAATTCCTACATTATTGATGTAATGAATCATGGATAACACCGTAAGAGATTTTCTATTCCTTTCTAATTTTGGTTCTGCTTTTCTGTATGCTTTGACAAATGAAGCCACGTTGATATTTCATAATTAAATATACACATAACAGTTCCTTAGATGTTCATTTGAATGAATTGGGAGGATATCAAGCAAAACAGAATTACAATGTAAAGACTTAGCTAGTGAGGTTGGTCAAAATATCAGTTTTATAATCTACATTCTCGGCTTCCTCTGAAGTCTCAGGGTTAGCAACCCCATATCCTTTGTTTAGCGGAGCTATTTTATCACCATAACAAAAGACCAAAAATGGCGCACGTCGTCCCATGATATAGGTGGCTCTGTTCTTCTTATTAAATCCTTTTGGGAAGGTGACTTGCACATATGCAGACTTCAGTCGTGGAATGCTCTTTGCTTGATTTACAGACTTTACTTGAGTGTATCATGTAGGCCTATAATAAGGCTAATCAGTACCACATTCACAATGGCAAGATTCAAACACGCGATAGAAAGAAGCCAGAGCTGGCAACGCCCCGCCCCAAGGATTGTATGTCCATGTCTTCACATCGCAGCCGCTGAAAGGGCTCACCTGACTGCCTGGCTAATGAGTGTTCGTTCGATAAAATTTCAAGCTTTTTTTTTTTGCTGTTGCAATTGAATAAGAGTAAGTGTGTGAAAAGAAAATTTCAATTACAAATCGGCAAGATGATACTACTTATCAATCTTATGTATTTCACATGTGCAAGTACACACATGACATATGATCAGTCATGTAAATCTAATTTTAGTAACATTGACGATCATATTACCGAAACCATTTGGCCACATTACATTCCTGAAATCAATTTTCATTTATTTGCCTTTTTAATTTTTTTTTCCTCAATTACTTTTTAAACATTCAGCCATTGCTCGCCACAACATCAATAATTTGAAATTTAACACAAAACTTGATAAAGACCGTTTGCTGGCTCTCAGACCAAATATTTATGTCTTTGTGAAAGAAAAATAAGTGTAAAATACTGTACTGCACCTAGGACTGATCCTGTGGTAGAAAACATGTTAAAAGACGATTGCATAACTTTCAAAGTCCTAAAAATGATAAATCCAAAACCTTTTAGTTTGAAAAAGAAACAAATAATAAAAGTCGTATTGCCTGCATCTGTGGATATAGCCACCTTATTTTCCTTTTAGGTGAGTTGGTAGCTGAGCTTGCTGTCTGTCTTTGCCGTTGTCAGTTTCTCTTCGGTCGGATCTGATTTGGTTTGTAACATCACATATCTGATGTTAGGGTCTGCACATCGAATGCGCATGTCAAAAAGGTTACAAAAACCACTTGTGTTTGAAATCTTCTCAATTTGGGAAGTAGCTGGCGACATGCAGAAAGCAGAAGACCACAGAATCATGCAAACACGCAAAGATTTATTTGAAAGCTATTTTCGGTTAAAGCGATTTATTGCTAGCTGCATATCCTTTCTTATATCCATACCCTAAGAAGAATATAAGGCTGATAAGCCTTTTTGAACGTCGCAATATTGAAAACAAAAAGTATATCGATGTATAAGGGCTTTGCTTCAAAGATTTCCTTACCTTTCAGCTAAGAACAAATTTGAAAATATTAGAGAATAAAAAAAATTGATTTATTTTACCTATTAACATGCATTCATCGATAAGATTTGAATTCTTCTTTGGTAGTAATTCACACTCTTAATTTGAAACAGCATATTTCGTCATCGTTTTGAGAAGAAATCCAAGGCGTTGAAATTAGCCCGGAAAAGCTTATCCTGATATACAAGACTATAAGAAACTGAAAATTCTAAAATTGTGATGCTTCAAAATCTAGACGTATCCGAAACATGAGCTACAATTTTCTTCTCTAAAATATGGTATAACTATTTTCCAATCTAGAATCTATCCAAAAACTGTTAAAAAATCTTTAAGACCAAGCAGTAAGATAAAAGGGGCTGAAAAAAGTCAAATTGGTTATGAATGATACTGCATGCAGTCTAGAAGACTAGAGTTTGATTAGGTTTAGAAAAGAATAAAAGTCGATATTTTTTTAAAGCCCTGATGTTGGTGGTGTTGAGAAGGTGATCAAGAAATTCAAGTGCAATGTGTCCGTATTTATCTCCAGATCTACTTTAATGTCTAACTGATTTGGGTTTTTTTTTAAAGAAAATTGGATAAATTTGTAGGTGTGGATACTTAAAAGTATATTGTTTATGCCTCAGGAGGCCCTTTTTCTTGACCTTACTATAAGTAAAACCCAGAATTTCAAAAATTAAAGTTTTGACTCTTCATATGAATAAGTATCCTATCATAATATGCACAAGGCCAGTTAATAACCAATTATAGATTTGCATAGTTTTAATTTGATTGTCTAGTATCATAATGCACAGTGCGAAATTGGTCTGACAAGGAATAACCTTAAACAAAAATTACAACTAAAAATAAAGGCGATTTTTCAAAGATTTTTTCAAATACATTATTATCATGAGATTGGTTATCTAAGTGGTTGAAGAGTCATACCGCCATCCCCAAGACCCAGCGTTATACCATGCTTGCAGCACTCGATTTTTCCTATCTACCTACCACTTATTATCTACGTCCCCGGGAATAAGAGAAACATTATCACAACTGGGACAATTCCTAGCCATCTGACAGCCGTGTAGGTTGTGAATTTCTTGATGTTTGGCTAAGTGTTCACGAGACTTTGCTACTGGGTGTCTCTAAACTCTCAATTGCTAAAAGATCATGTTTGAACAAGCAGAGTTGTTCACCTTTGTTTCGTCTGGCTGTGATCTGAATGCAAGTTGGCCTAGCAAGAATTATATTAAGTGGGAACATGCTTTGATAATTTCTGAGATTATTCATGATGTACTAAACCACAAAAATTTCATTAATGCTCTCTCTAGTTTGAGGCTCGTTAGTTGGTCGCAAAAAAGCCTTTGAGGGTGAGCACTTTTTGTCAAAGTTTTGAGATTCTCGACACCACTTTTCATCTTGTAATATAGAAGTAAATGTAAAAAGCTTCCTAGAAGACTTTTTAGAACCACGTTATTGGGGCCTTAGAAATTGGTGCAGAGGAGATGTTCAACATTAGCTGAAAGACACAAAAAAATTCCAAGCTAGACCTGAATCATGTTTCTTATATTTAAACATAATTATATTAGGTTCAAAGCGGATTATGGCTTCTGCTCAGTTCTGTTAATATTAAACAAAATATTGCTTCACATTCGCATTATGCAGCACTTTTATCTAATGGGAATAAGCCTGCCTAATGTGAACAGATGGCTACTGAATTTACATAAGGTTAACATCCTGCACTTTAATGCTGGCGAAAACACCTGAAGATAATATGAAGTACGAAAGTCCCAATACTTCTTAAGGTATATAAGAAGAATAGTATTACGTTTTTGAAACAATCAATTTAATTATTTAATTTAAAAAAAAAGTCACAATCACAATAAAACGATAAGTATCATCAACTTTGTTAACATTCACTAAAATATTTTTTGCAAATTCTTGCAAGGCCTGTCGAATGAACTACATGGATTTTTATAACAAGTTATTTCCCTTGCATGTTTCTGAGGCACTTTGTGTGTGTGTCACTGTCATTTCAAGGCCGCTTGACTACCTACAGCCTTTACTCTTGCAATCCTTAGAGATAGACTCGCATCAGGAAAATCATCTGCTTTAATAAAAACTCAATCTACAACACTTAGAATACAGAATTTATAGGGGAAACACAAACAAACACACACGCAGAGTTACTTCTTAACTAGACTTACACTCGCAGACTTTCAAAATATATTGTTAACAGGACTAAACTTCAAATGAAAAAGTGTTATTGATTCGATAAAACGAATTGTATCCCTCTTCAATTCTATGAACCGTCCTTTATATCTTATGTTCCACTGCAACAAAAACAAAACATACCAAAAAAAAATTCTAATAAGGATATTGTGGCTGATTGGGTCAAATTGGTCAAATGAAAGCCTATTTATGGGTCCTTTAAAAAATTTATCATCATGGATTCTCACAAAGCAGTGTGACTTTTTGCACGTTTTGCGGAGAATTGTTTCCTTCTAATCAAATTATAAGCGTTTAAAAGAATCTTTAAGTAAATAAGCAAGTAAAGAACTATCTGATATTCCATATAAGATGGAAAAAAATAGGAGTTGCAACGGACTTTACTCCTTATTCTATAACCACAAGGAGCGCTGATGGCTGCAGGGTAAATCGTTCGCCTTGAGAGCAGAAGGAGAATCCGTCACGCGTTCCAATCAGATATGGCCAGTAATAATAAGAGTAATTAAAAAAAAAAAGAAATGATAATCTATAATAAAGTAATAAAAAAGGATAACATTAATTTAAACAGAAACAATGAAAAAGACAACGGAAATGGCAAGAGAAATAAGAATCGTAAATAGTGATAATAATGGTAATAGTAAAAGTGGTATGAATAATAATTTAAGTAGTAAAAGGAGTAATTATAAGGATTATTATATACTAATAATAATAATAATAATAATAATAATAATAATAATAATAATAATAATAATAATAATAATAATAATAATAATAATAATAATAATAATAACAATAATGATGATGATGATGATAATGATGATGATGTTGATGATGATGATAATGATGATGATGATGATGTTGATGATGATAATAATAATTAAAACTATAGTAATAATAACAGTAATAAAAACAATAATGTAAGAATAACAGTAATATTCACAAAAAATGGTAAGACTCGGATTCGGAGTAGGAGTAGGAGACAGCAGTAATTAAAACCATAACTCGTCTTAATTATTTTGATTAAATTTTGCTATAGATTTACTTCTCTTTCATCCATCCTTAATATGCACGGCTTTTTTTTTTCTTTTCTACTACGTACAGCATCATAAATTTGTAAGCTTTTTACTCCCCAAACGAAAATTTAACGAGAGTATCTGAACATTTCGACCTCTGAACTTCCGAATGCGGTTCAAGCGCGTTCTGCCACAACAGCTTCAGGCACAGATCTGGTCTGGTATTGATACTGCCCTTCTAGGCTTCCGGAAACGTGTCATTTTCAGCTTTCCTCTACGCATGTCTTCAGATGTAGAAACAGCCTGGTGAATATAAACTTTCCATACGTAATTATTGCGTTATACCATTTTCCTTATCAGAGCAATGCTGTTCAGAGTCTTCAAAAAATATAAAAAAAACGAAGCTACAATCAATAGCATATCACAGGTAACTGTTCTTTTTCATCACGGATAAAAATGATACATTTCTATCAAATTCGTCATGTTCCATTTTAATATCTCATTACACACAACGCGCCATTCATCAACGTGTTCTATGTCCTAGATTTGAAAACTTGCAACTAGAGAAAGCATAAAAAGCACAATTATACGAATATGGTGAATTCTTGCTCATGGCCGCAACGTATTATGAACCTAATTTATTCATCGCATTAAAAACATCAGTCCAATCAAAGACATACACCAGTCCTATTCAGTTACAGGCAATTGCTGATAATGTTCTTACTCCATATTCAATAACCCTATCCATGTGCCAATAAAGCTTTTAGGCTATTCATGTTTATGTCAAAGGGAGATGTTGGCTTGCAGTATATATATATATATATATATATATATATTTTTTTTTTTTTTTTTCTGCTCATGTTCTCTTTTTCAAACAGTACCCTTTCTGGCCTCATTCAGCCATATCTCTTAAGACTTTCATTTCAATTCGTATTCCTCTCAAATTCTTTTCTCTTTAACCAGATCTCACGACAGAGAGCAATTAGAAAGCGTAGACTGTGAACAGTGTGAGTTGTGGAAGTCTTCAGGGAAAAGTGTACTGTAACCAGAGTATATTAAGTGGCAACAGCGATACATGAGTTTGGACTTCCACGATAAACTTCCAAACACTTGAGAGGAAGGAATGAGTTATGTAGTGTCAATTAAATACTTTACTTTACTATAAACTTCTGCTATAATATATATATATATACTTTCATGAGAAAGCTATATGTTCAAATAAGTGAAAACTTAATGTTTTTATACTAAACTGAATAATGTGACTTAAAAAAAGTAGAAAAGATGTGGCTGGGATTCCAGTGTGATAAACAGCATAAATATTTTTGCAATTGGTAGCTATGTTTCTAAGCTTTTTTTAAAATATTTATTTACATGAAATTCAAAAAATTCTCTTCAGAATGTAAAATCTATGAAGAAACAGACATCTTTTTATCAAACCCTCCCTAATATATCAGATTATAACTTCAATCACTCCTTTAAAAACTAGCAAATTTTTGTAACTTCTTTTTTATGATTTTTGTAGATGTAGCATTCACATTAGATTAATGACAGAGATAGAAAAAAAAATAAGGTCAACGAAAATCCTTTTTTTTTTGGTCTTAGAGGGTGACGATCTAGATCTACTTATCTGTGACATGAAATTTTTTGTTTACGTAATAAAAAAATGCGACATTAAAGGTACAAATGGTCAAAGAAATGTTATTCTAGGAAATTATACATCAATCTAATCTCTCCTAATTTATCTGTTATTTATGTAAGTTACTGACTTGTTTGCCTTGCGCATCCATGTCATCAGAGGAAGATCCTTGGACAATTCGCATTGGTGAGAACCATCCATCATTCACGGTCCTGTGCAAGTTATCTTAGGTGGTTCAAATCCTCGCTCATTGTGAGTGTTAGCTCCGAAAAAGTTTGCATTATTTAGTAATATATGCAGTATTGTTTTTAAAAATCAAAGTTTGTATGATAGATGAAGCTTTATGACTTTACTGGCAAGTTCTTCTTCGTTTTTTCTTTGTATGTCTAAAAAAAACTAAAAAAAAAAAAAAACACTCAAGAGTTTTATATATACGTGAACCGCGGTTTCTCTTTGTATTTCTTGTATGGTGACTTGTTGGATAAAGTCACTTTTCATAGATGTTTTCGATGATACGTATTTGTTTGCTTTATTTATAATTGTGTCAATGTCCATGTGCCAGTACCGTAGGTGCAAATACATTTTTTCGAGCTCTCTTTATACAGTGCACGTTCCTTTTAATATGTGTCTCAACTGTTTGTTCTTTAGCTTGTTTAGCGCAACATTGGAAAGTGTTTATGTATGTATTACTCAGAGGCTGCAAAATTATAGAACAACGTAGCAATCACTGCTCATAGGCTTCAATTACTGCCTCTTCTAATAATTAAATACAGAACCTTGTCCGTGGTCATAATATTATATCTTGATTGTTTGATTTGAATTAGTAAGACAAACTTGAAAAAAAAAAGATAAAATAGCATAAATTTAGGCTGGCATTTTTGTGAGACATAAAATTGTCTCTACAATCGACAGACCTCAGCATAAATTGATTAGAAGCAGAAGAGTTAAAGATGAGACAAAAGTGCATTCACAGTTGCCACTGGCTTTCCACGGAGAAGGCTGCACTGAAAACAATACTGTACTAGACCCTAAAAAGCTATCTTAATCTTACATTTCAAATCCTTTATAAATGGAACCTATTCATATCAAGGTCTGGATATCCTAAAAAGTTATTTCAAACTTATAATTCGTGATATAGGAAACCAGCAATAAATTTTGCGCACTCAATAGTTAAAAAAAAAAGAAGGAAAACGGTTAGAGAGTTTTCTCGAAGAATTCAGCAATTTTTATAAACTAAAGCTTACAGACTTGAAATCGACAGTTTTCATCCACGTTGGTATCAAATTCTTTAGAGGTGGATTCTTTTGGCTTTAAAACAGGGTACATGAAGCTCTCTATCGACCTGTATAGAGTGAAACATTTTTAATTAAATGCTAGTTTTGTGATAATTGATCATTTGATATGAATCAACCACCAAATTGCTGCAATTGCATTGCAAAACGGAAATTATCTAGTGTGCGTCAAAAATTCGATTTTACGTAGCTACTACAGAAACCTTAGAAATTAATAACTGCAAAACTAATCGAAACTTTGCTCAATTTTCTCCAATTTATTTTTTTCATTTTGACAGTACCCTTTCCCGTGTCATGTTCTAAGCACTCCATTTTTCAAGTAGGTAACCTAAAATGCTAGTGATTTAACAATTTAAGAACAGAGCGTTCAAACGTCGTGATCGAAACGAAACATTTTTTAAGGGTTCTCTCTTCTTAACTGTTTACATAGACATTGTTGAAACCTGCTTTTCTGCATTATTAACTCAAACATCTAGACATTACATCACAAACTTAACATTTTTATAAACAAACATTTTCCTAATGCTTTGTATTCAATGGAATGATGATCTTTAACTGCAATCTAATCTATTGAAATTTATGGTTTTGCAAATGGGAATCAGTTTACATATTTGTTTTTCATCTCCGCTCTAAAACAATCACAAATTACCCTCTTTCTTTCCAGCATGCAAAATTTAATCTGACACCAACTCATGATTATCAATATGATTGTATTAAAAGCGATACTCTGATCCTTATAGGGCGTGTTATAATGGTACTTCTTTAACTTTCACTTTAGGCATTCTAAAAATTATATCTGGAAAACCATATCCAGAGGTTACAGTTTCATAGAGACGTGAAGCGTCGACTCTTTAAAGGCCGCATTTATTTTTAATTCAATATTAGGGTTACGTGAGCATTGGAGAAATTCGAGCGAGTAAACATTCCTCGATGATGTATAGCAGCCATATCAGTTCTGGAAACTCCTCGTTTCACAGCACTATGACCTGGAAGTGAAAAGTGCAAGTGGGCCCACCCAAAGTTGACAAAATCAATTTGTTACAGTTTGTTCGATTTTCATGACAGTTTTATTTGATGGTGGATCAACTAAAAACTTGAGTTCAGTTTAAGATCATTATGGTAAGAATTTAGTGTGTACCAGGTAATTGTAATGCAGAAATGGTTCCTAATAAAATGTAGTATATATCTTGCAAAAGTTACAGATTAGGAAAAGTTTATAAAATTGTGAAATATTCCTTACAGGCTATGGAAGCCAGACGCTGCCTCTCTACACTGCTATGATTTCACTTTGGTCTTTGATTCACGTACCAAAATGATGAAAATGAAAGCAATCTGTATTGTTTTCCAAATCTTCATTATAACAATAATCTTTTAGACATTTAGATAACTTTTTAAAAATATTATCTTCGAACTCATCTTCGTTTCCCTCTTTATCATCATCATGATCATCGTCGTAGTGCCGCATCATCATCTTGTCAACGTTTACTCGTTCATCTAACCGGCAAAATGTTTTTTAATGACACCATTCTATTTCTTCCTATTCTCTATCACCATCGTCATTGCCTTCTTTTTCTGATTGCGGCTGGAAAACACGGTTGTATGGTTCGACGAGATGAATAACTTAAATTTTTATAAGATATAAATCTATTCAACCCTCTCTGGCTCTCTTAACATAAATAACTAAAATCTCATGAATTATAAAAGCATATTTTGTAAGAGCTTTATTCTTACAAGAAAGCATTAGAGACCAAAATAGTGAGTAATTAAAGTGCATGATCCTTTCATTTTCTTACATAGCCTGTAACCACACTGTCACTGCTTCGTGCAAGAGTAAAAATGAACGACTTTAAAAAAAAAACGGATAAAAAGCTGCAGACTCTTCATGTTTTGAAAACCTACAACTGTGAATGTAAAAATTTAAAGCTAGGCTATTGATGCTATTTGTGTCGAATGGCTATCATTATAATTTCATAACTTTCAAACCAGTCTAAAAATCCAACGAAGGCTCCATCGAGCTAAAGATTCACGACAGCAGTATTTGTTCCATTTCATTAAATTAAGGCACGTTATCATTTTTGAGGCCTGATGAATTTTGTGCACAAAAAACTTAAAATTTGATCTTTCATGCTTTCGGCATTCGGTCAAGAAAAGCTTAAGAACGTCGTCTTATGTTGTTTGTTCTCTATTTTTCCATCTTCCTCTTCTCTGTCTCTGTTCCTGTCTTCCCCTTTCTCTCTCTCTCTCTCCTCCCTCTCCTCATGTCATTCCACTCAGTCCAAAGCTTTTTTCAATTCTAGTTGTGCCGCACATTCATTACTTGCTAGATGCTTCACTCTGTAAACTCTTTGTATTTTTTTCCTTTATTCTTCCCTTTTTTATTTTTCCGAAATCCAATTTCATTCTTTTATCCCACATCATTGATTTCTAAACTATTTCCCCTTTTTGTTTTTGTCATGGATCTAACCAGTTTCCCCCCTTCTTATACCTTGTTTCTTCTTCCATTATTTCTATTTCTATCTTTCTCTCTACCTCACACGCATGGATACTATTTTCTTCCCTCTCCTTTCCTCTTTTCTCTTTCTTTATCTCTGTATCTCCGTTCCTGTAATCTCACCATTTCCTTTTTTTCTTTGCTTTCTTCCGTATATCCTCTCAACTCCATATTTACGACTATCTGAACTAATGCACTATATTATTTTTTAAATTCCTTGATTATCATTGTACATTTCCCAAACCCCTTTCCGACGTTTGTGTTGATAATCAACTAAATTATGCCTTTAAAACGTCGTTTGTAATAAAATAACGGCGTTAATTTCATTAAGATACGCAAATTTGAGACAATACTTCATTGTTGTAATAGAACGTGATGTAGTTTTATACCATGTACTCATATTAGAATTTGCGTTACATCAGGATACAATTTTGGATCCAGACCTTTCCTTTTTAATAAATTAAAAAAAGGCTTAATTGAAGCTGGAAATTCAAAATGTATTATAACACCGAATTAATTTACAAAAATTTGTTTTTTTAACGCACTGTTAAATAATTGCAAGGCAGAGATGTTTGCAGTTTTCTTGATTTTATTTTAGGCACAAACAAAGAAGTTTTACATGCCATAAGAATAACTGAAGCCGTTATTTTTCCTTTCATCTTTTTTTCGTTATTCCAACAAAAAACTTCTGGTTTTTCAATTTCACCACAACGCATTGAGATGATTAACTGAAAGGGGAAGTGAATCAAGACAAAGTTTGTCCGCTGTCCAATAAATAAAATTTAATATTAGTTTTAATTTTTTTAATTACTCACTCTCAGAGACTGGACTGCTCAATAATCAAATCTTTATTCATACATTATTTTGATGATTCTAAAATTCTGTTTTTAGAGCAAATGACTGTTGGACAAGTATGCCCTCTGTCAGAACATAATCCTGAAGGGGAAACTGTGAAAATAGAATCATACAAGCTGTCAGCAAGAACGGTAAAAGTGAAGAGTGAGATAAAAAGCTCATTCGATGTTCTAAAATCTATGAGAAAGACTTATAATAAACAATTCGCAGTACTAGAACCCATGGGTAAAAGACAATTCTAGATTGTGTGAAAAGGGGGCGTCCACGGAGATCTGCTGGCTACATTCGTCGAAAGGGGGCGTCCACGGAGATCTGCTGGCTACATTCGTCGAAAGGGGGCGTCCACGGAGATCTGCTGGCTACATTCGTCGAAAGGGGGCGTCCACGGAGATCTGCTGGCTACATTCGTCGAAAGGGGGCGTCCACGGAGATCTGCTGGCTACATTCGTCGAAAGGGGGCGTCCACGGAGATCTGCTGGCTACATTCGTCGAAAGGGGGCGTCCACGGAGATCTGCTGGCTACATTCGTCGAAAGGGGGCGTCCACGGAGATCTGCTGGCTACATTCGTCGAAAGGGGGCGTCCACGGAGATCTGCTGGCTACATTCGTCGAAAGGGGCGTCCACGGAGATCTGCTGGCTACATTCGTCGAAAGGGGGCGTCCACGGAGATCTGCTGGCTACATTCGTCGAAAGGGGGCGTCCACGGAGATCTGCTGGCTACATTCGTCGAAAGGGGGCGTCCACGGAGATCTGCTGGCTACATTCGTCGAAAGGGGGCGTCCACGGAGATCTGCTGGCTACATTCGTCGAAAGGGGGCGTCCACGGAGATCTGCTGGCTACATTCGTCGAAAGGGGGCGTCCACGGAGATCTGCTGGCTACATTCGTCGAAAGGGGGCGTCCACGGAGATCTGCTGGCTACATTCGTCGAAAGGGGGCGTCCACGGAGATCTGCTGGCTACATTCGTCGAAAGGGGGCGTCCACGGAGATCTGCTGGCTACATTCGTCGAAAGGGGGCGTCCACGGAGATCTGCTGGCTACATTCGTCATAGATCGAAACCCATGTTATCAGAACGCGGGATTGTTGGTCTTGAATTTTCAGGTAAGTTTACGGTAAAAAAAAACAACAACAACAACTGTATGTTTGGTGTGCTGGAAATTTGAGACCACCTTGTTCTAGGCAGATTGTATCACACATTCAATTCCAATAGTGGGATACTCCCATAGCAAGTAAGTGCATCTTTGAGGGATTTGTACTTTCCAATAACAATCCGACGAAAATTTTAAAGAGTCGAGCAAGTTGTTCAAGAAATCCTTTTGTCTTCCCTGCAGAAGATATCATTACAGCATCAAGCAACGATTTTGTTTTTAAGAAGCACCTGATCAATTTACACTTAGGTAACAGAGAGCTCTTTGTTTCATTTTTTTTAATCTCTGTATGATATTATCTATGATACCGATACACATGTATCTCATTGTCATACCCCTTTACCTCATTGTCATACCCATTTATCTCATCGTCAGAAGAGAAATAAACTCATCGTCTTTTTCCTAAGACAAATACAGCAACTCTTCATGCTATTTTTCCCACCCTATTTCCCATCACTATGTAACATAACGACATGATAACTGTTCAGCTGAAGAGGATCAAAAGCGCTCTCTGCAGTCTCCATTTAAATACCTCTCAGAAATCTCCATGTACGTAGAACCAAAGAATCTCCATGCAATCTCTATCCCCTATTATATGCTTAACAACTAACACTAACACGACTTAGTATCACAACTTTTTTTGTGTGTCGCCTGCCAACAGAATCCAAGGTGTATCTCTCCACCTAGTAAATTGATATCTTCCATCGGAGATTCTATGGTTTTCAGCTATAAATTGATATTTGTAAATGAAAAGACTAAATACGACAACATAGAAATTCAAGATGAGATTGAGTAAAAAGTGTGAATTTTGCCTGATAGAATATATTCAGTGGCTGTAAATACGCGTGGTGCTTCATATCTTCATTTCAGTTTTTGAGATGTTAGGAAATACCGGATAGCATCTTTCTGTGGCGGGCTTTGCCAAGCAAACAATCAAACTTGAGAAAAGGCTTACCCATGAAAATGGCTTCCTCAAATGACTGATTTCTGTGTCTTAATCGTCTGAATTAGAAAACACCAGTTCTTATTTTTTGAATCGAAAAAGTTCAGAGTTTCAGGGCACTGAGGAAAAAATAGCGCCAATTTGATATTGAATGTCCTAGACTTATCACGACAATATCCTAAAAAAGATGCTCTTGGTTGCTTTTTACAAATTTATAAAACACAGTTTTATAGGTTTTCCAGGTCAAATGTAAACATTGTCAAATCAAATCTAACATTACCACTACACATATCACATTGCCAATATTTTGACACATAGGGGATTCAAATGTAACTCATATCCTCAGCACACCATTTTGCACTTTGCCGCATCAAATGCCACAATGCTACGTCAAATGTAACACGCAATTCCGGTTCAAATACCACATTGTCGTTTCAAATGTGAAAGGGTCATATTGGTATAGCATAAATAACTTGAGAGTCCAACGATGCCGCCTGTTTATTAAAAAATTAGCGAAAATGACAAGCAACGTCTTTTCGAAGCTTATCAACAAGGTGAGGACTACATTCAACTAGCTAAACTTTTAAATATCAAGCGCACACCGGCATATCGCATTATTAAAAGAGCAGAGACAAACGGTGGGGCCGTTGCTAAACCGCGAGGTGGTGTTAGACATTCAAAGATGACCAGAGAGATGAAAAACACGATTAGAGATATAGTTGAATGGCACCCTGATTTCACGATCAGAATGATCAATGAAGAACTACGACGCCAGTTGCCACAAGCTCCTCAAGTTGGTCGCTCAACGATAAGTTCAACTTTAGAGGGACTAATGATTACTTTGAAAAAACTTGAAGACGTGCCAGCTGAGAGAAATGCGGCGAATACAAAAAATCTACGCTTGGCCCATGCCACGTGGCTGATGCAAAATATTCAAAATGCCGATTGTATATACATTGACGAAGCCGGCATCAACCTATGGACTCGTAGAACAAGTGGGCGGGCTCCTTGTGGACAGAGAGCGGTCAGAGTTGTGCAAGGTCGCCGCGGACATAACCTGACTATGACATTCGCAGTCAACACTACAACAGGGTTAGCCCATCACGAATTGTCTGAAGGAGGTATGACTGCACTTCGTTTTAATGAATTCTTACAAACAGTCTGCCAACAATACAACGGCGATGGACAGTGTTTTCTAATAATTGACAATGCACCAGCGCATCGACAGGCTCAGAATCTACAACTGCCTCCGAACTTTTTTGTTAGGTACCTCCCACCATATTCGCCTTTCTTAAATATTTGTGAGAATGCATTTTCACTCTGGAAAGGCGCCATAAAAGACCAGCTAGCAGAAGTGCGATCCCAGCTGTTAGTGCAACCATACCAGGAGCGCATGGCGACACTTTGGCAAATCGCTGAGCAAAATAGAGCAGTGGTTACCCCAGAAAAGATGCAAGCTGCTTTTAGAGGCTTGCAAGCATACCTTCCAGCCTGCTTTAACCTGGACGATACATACATGTAAAATCTGCATGAGCAAGGGCAATTAATGGACGTGTCTGATGGAGGTGTCGCACTTAGTCTATTTTTCTGGTTAAGACTTTTGATATTGATAATAATGTTGATTTTTTAATTAATCGTTTTTCATGGATGAATTGTAACATCCAAAATTTATTGTAAATAAATTCGTATAATTCTATATTTTGTTCTCGTCTATTATACTCGTTGTTACATTTGATACAGCAATGTGGTATTTGATTTGACGTTATGTTACATTTGAGTTGGCATTGTTTACATTTGAGCTGGCAATGTTCATATTTGAGGTGGTATGTTACATTTGAATTCCCAATGTGGCGTTATGATTTGACAATGTTACATTTGAAATAGCTATTCTCACATTTGATCTGGAAAACCTAACACTGTTTGCGTTAGCAGGATGAATTGCTCACAGTCATTCTTTTTAGTTTAAGCTTCTACCAGTCATAGAATCTGTTAATTTTTAAGTTTATTTTTCTCTTTGGCGCATCTTTTCCTTAAATCTGTGGGGAAAAAATCGTTAACAGAACAAAAAATTGTGTTTCTGTTTCGGGCCATGATGAAGTCCAAAGAAAACCTAAAAAATTATATTGGTGGCAAATGCAGAAAAAAATCCAGAAACTGGCTGTGGGGTTACAAAAATTATTACAGCAATTATTTTTGTTAATAGTTGCCAGAGTTATCGAATGTTAACAACAAACGTTACATTCAGAAGCTTGATCCCACCTTTTGTGGGTGAAGTTTGAAATGTCAGCTAATCATCATGATAGTACAAGGGTACTATTTAAAGAAGTCAATTATAGTAAAGTTTAATACAATGTATTTCCTCATGGAATAAAGAAATCCATTCAGAGCATGTTATAGAGTGCATAAAAAATTGTATGATGTGAAAACCTTACTAGAACAAAGAAAACGAAATTCGATTAAGATTCCAAAAGTTCAGAATTTTTTTTCCTAATCGGAAACATAGACCCTAAAAGCTGAATTGCTATGTAGAGCTGCTGCGCGGCCATGTACTGAATCCTTGTCTTAAGGAACTGTTTTAGAAGTTTTGCTTTGTCTATTATTGCCAATCCAACAAGCGGCAGGTTATTGAGTCCAGATTCACATATACCAAATGAAAAGTTCTGGATGTCTCCTGGTAAGTAGTTTTGAACTCTTAAATGAAGGGTTAAAATGACATCTATAAAGATGAAATTCTAGATCTATTAAGCTGTACTCAAATCCTGTAGATATTTTAGATACGAATGAATCCTCTCCACTCAACCCAACACCGTAAATATTATCTAGACCAGTTTATGTAAGCTAACCATAAACGAACTGTAGAATCGGAGCTGAATCAAAATGCGCTTGAACAAAGAATATGGCAGTAGGCTAAACTGCAATCTCTATGAGGCAACGTTGCAGACATGGGAGCTTGATCCACTTTTAGCCCTATACTATGTTTACAAATAAAGGCAATCCAACAGAAGACGCCGTTCATCAGACATGTTACCCTTAGTAAGGCTGACAATAAATGAAGGAGCGATAATTTCTCAAGTGTAGCGGTTCATATCGAAAAAGAAATCAGGTTAACCATCGTTATGTGTTAAGCTAAGCAATAATTCTTTAACATTGGTATGAATCCTTTTAAAAAATACTAGGCAGGGTATTCAAATCGCACGTAATATAAAAAATTTCTCAAAAACTGCCTTTCTTGACTATCGTCGAATGAGAAGATAAAAGAATATTGCAACACAGCTTTTAAAAGAATACCTAGTTCACAGCTGTTGTTAGAGAACTTAAACGTCCCCTAAATGTCCAAAGAAACTCACTTCGAGTGTTTCAGCTGTAAATAGGTAAGACAATAGTATTATTATTTTTTACGTTTAAGCAGCAATTAATATTCAATACAAGACAAATCCAAGACTGAATGCATCCCAATTACAATCTTCGGGTTTTCTCATTGTTAAAGCTATCAATTCTCATGTACCTGAACAGTCTTCGTTTTTTCTTCACTGTAAAAAGATCAAATACTCATGCACTATTCACTTCATACGGCCAGTTCACCTGACCTTAAAGTATGTTGTTTCAGGGAGAAATGATTAATAGAATCAGACAGTTCCAATAATTTCGTGACTGGTTGTAAATGCAACCAGTGCATTCCTCCACTCAGTGTCACTGACACATTGAACTTCACGCAGGAAAACTGGCGCACGCCACCATATCATGGGCATTGGACAAAGACCAGATTTTAATAATAAATGGGAAGGTCATGTTTAAACCTTTTTGACCAAACATTACGGACACAATTGAATTGAAGGGTGTCTTTCAAAATTGGGCTATGGATTTCCGATTAAACGAAAGCCTTGACTGCGTATATTTATACTCAGTAGTATTTTGTTTATGTTCTGAAATCTTTTAGAAAACGGGTCTCTTTGTTTACCCCGTGACATAAGTTACTGATAAGCTATTCAGACATAGCTTCATGACAACCACACAATGAAGCGTCTGAGGCTAGCGTTTCATATGTGTCGACCCGACTCCACAAAGTATAGATCGAGATCTAAAATGACCTTGCCTATAAATTTACATCGAATATAGGCCGAAGGATTATACTGCATAAAAAGAATTGACAAAGACTCTTTCAGTTAGAGTTCTGATGTAATAGGTATTTTATATTTATTACTCTTGTAGAATTACACATAATGAAAAGCGAAAGCTAGCATACAAATATAATTTGCTGCAATGATACATCAAAGGAAATGGTAGCACCAATCTTTCAAAAAATGCTTCCATGAAACTTTCAAATTTAGACATAAAGATTTCTTACTAATCACTTTTAGATTATCATATAGTATTTTTTCTCCAGTGTACCAGATTTAAAAACATTTCCCAATATACTTGTATAACATCTGAGAGCAAACGTTTTTCGTCTTTTTAAATACCTTAAAGGTAAAAACGATGCATTACCATCTGTCCCTTGATATTAGTGACGCCATTATTGATGTAGAAGGTTCTGGGCGAAAGATTCGCATGGGATGGCTGATCAAACAGACGCATAACAAACCCATCATTGTGAGAACCGAATCAAAAATGGACGAAGAAGCAAAGGAGGTGACGGTTGTTCTTTCAGAAAAAAAAAAATCCTTTTGCAGTGGGTGAAAATTTTTGAAAAGTTGAGGAAGATTTCAAATAAATGATGAAGGAATTTCCCGAAAAAAGAAAGATGGTGTAAGTGTAGATACTGACGAAAGATGTGAAGGCGTGCCCACCACCTTTCTGTATCGCGCTGTAGCAGCTTCGTTTTCCATGAAACAAGAGATCACTAGAGGAGACAAATTCTTAATATTTAAAGATAATTTACTTATTAAAAACAGATTTTCTTTTGGAAAGGTTACGGGTAGGGATTCAAATGAATTAAAATTTATAAGGATTGTTTCATGAAATGTGAGGTCTGTTTTGGAACAGTGCCCTGCGCTGTTTTTTTATTTATGTATTTCTGATATATTTCTATAATATTCTTTTTTTAAAGTTATTTTTATTATCCTTCGTCTACATTGATTTTGAACCGTTTGTACTTTTTTAAAGAGCGACCGCGTTCCAATTTTCCATTAATCCTCCTCATTTGTTTTCTTCTTTTTTTTATAAAGGAGGAGATAATTTTTTACCCTCGTCCCAGAAAAAAGTAATGGAAATTATATTATCTTTAATAACTCCTGTGGTATGTTGCAATGCAGTAGGGCTTTCTATTTTGTGACTGAAAAAGCTAGATATACGCATCGTTTACTCGCCAAAACGCGTGTTCATGCAACAATGTGCTTCCCTGTGGTTTCGTTGGAAGAATTATGGAAGAATGGGATGGACACAACCGGGTACATTATTTGCCGCTATCACACTCCCAGCAAAAAAGATTTACCTAAACCTTTATCCCACACCTGAACATGAACACTTTGATTATCAATAATTCATTAAGCCTTGCTTTTTTATCCGTTATTTATAACACAAAAAAAAAACCCAACAATTTATCTTTTTGCCAAATACATCCCCAATCTAGAAGATTTATATTGTAAAATTGATTCTTAACTTGTAGAGGGAGATACACTCAAAATTGGAGGAGGAGGAGATGTATTTTAAGGTGTACTTGCAAAATTTGGAGACTATAACAAAAGGATAATGCGCCTTTAAAACTCGAAACTCCTGATTCCTAAAATAGGACTTATGAGTTATATAATATAGATGATCTAATGGATTTAAGTTTGGAAGATTCACAAATTTTCCAAACAAACGCTCAACCTGACAATTAGAACTGAATCAAAAATGGGTTATTGAAAGTTAGATTAAGAGGTTGAAGCATGTAAAAAGCAAAACTAACTAGACTGTATAGTAATATATGATGTAGTAGAAAGCATTGAGATCACAAAGATATGAACTTATGCTAAATTTGAAGGTTTTTTTTTTTTTTAATGGTTTCTGTTGTTAATGAGATTTTTGCGATTGAACATTGCAGTTAATAATAATTATATATTTTAAACACTTAAGAATAATACGAAAATTAGCAATATGAACACAAAAAACGCGCAAAATTTGAAATAAAACGGCAAAAGCATTTTTTCCTAAATGTCAAAGAAGTCTCGAGGGATGCACAACTTCATGACAATGGCGCGGCTGATAACTGCGACTACACATGTTTAACGAAATAATCCGTTATTTCCCTACTTTTCCTTCCTTAATCTCCCCCCCCCCCCTTCTCTCTCTCTCTCTCTCTCTCTCTCTCTCTCTCTCTCTCTCTCTCTCTCTCTCTCTCTCTCTCTCTCTCTCTCTCTCTCTCTCTCTCTCTCTCTCTCTCTCTCTCTCTCTCTCTCCTTTCTTGCTCTATTAGTGTCTCTGTTTCACCTCCTTTTCTATCTAATTTTTTTACATTCTTCTCTCTTCTCTTGTCTTTTTCTTTCTCTGCCTGTCTCTGTTTGTCTCCCTTTCTATCTCTCTGTCTATCTGTCGAACTATCTATTTTTCAGTTCTGTGTTTTATCGTACATGTAAGAACTCAAATGTGCAGCGCTGAGATCAATGCTCTGTGCCATCGATATAGTACCGGAATACCGAGAACGTCAGTTAAGCTTATAACTGACTTATCCATCTGGGGCATGATCTTTTAAGATTTTCTCTGGCTATCCTCAAAAGGGCCGAAAACACTTTAAAGCGCGAAATGAATTTAATATATGCAGATAATCATGTACAATTCTTATCTGATTTCACGAGCCATGCCGTTCTCTTGGAATTTGGATATCGCAGAAATATGTATGTCATTGCAGCACGTTGAACAACTTTTGTATACGATCCATAAAATATATACAGCGCATGAGATAATTATCTTCAGAGCTATAAATTCTTGAGTGGATTACAAATAAGCAATCTAAAACTAAGAATAGTTTTATAAATATTATGAATTATATGAAGATTTCTTCATCTGCTACTCATTGATAAAAAGAAACAGCACAACATAAAGCTCAGATCTTAGTGTAGCATCGCATAAATTCTATGCACGACAAATGTTTTTCCCTCTTTTTGAAGATGAATGGTCTTCATCCAACAAAGAGAAACAAAGCTGATGCCTGATATTAATGGCATACTGCCATACTGAGACAAGTAAATAGTGTTTTTGTTCCTGGGGTATCACAAAGAGAAAAATAAGGTCAAAACTAAAAGAGAACATTACTCTAAAAAAATGATCAGGATTGTATTCTCTTCATGTAGAAAACCAGTACGGTAGTGCTGCATAACGAATCGTATCAACCGTGTGCTTCTGATAGTGTTGGATTATTAATTCCATTTTGATCGATTAGCAGGTGCATTGGACAGGTCGAAGCTCTCTCTGGATCTTTCATGTACGCCGTTGTGCTTAGCATTAGTTCAGCACAACTGCAGTTGACATGTCATCATTTACAACAGAGAGCGGGTATGTACATAACTAAACTACAGTCCTCTGTCTTCCCATCCAATCCTACTCTCCTTCTATGGAGAAACTGAGTAATTATTAATTTTTCGAAACAATCTTTTCAGCACGATCCAATAAACAAAAAAACATGCCTGGATTTTATAACAAAGCACATTGCGAATCGTTTCGATTTTTCGTTAATAATTAGTTTGATATATTGAATATGAGAGTGTTGTGTACAACATAGAGCGCAGATCAACCTGATTTAATGAACTAATTTTCAATTTGATAATGCCGGTCGCTAGCGGTAATATCACTTCTTATCAGTGTATGTGTAGAACGATAGTTAAACAATATCATTTACCCAATCTCATAATGAATCAGGACAGTCACGGAAACGGGTAAACGAGACCTTTAAACTTTTACTTTTCAACTCACAGGGTAAAATTTAAGAGGCGGCACAAATAATACAGTATAAATGTTACCAATAATCACAGGTTCAGCCCCCTCCCTTTCCCCCGTGTTTCGGGCAGTTTAAACTTACAACTGGGGATCAAATCAATACTTGATCAGACATGTTTTTTGTATTCTAAGAACCAGAGATACAATAGAACATTTTAGAGGATTATAAATCGCAAAAAGAAAATTAGTTTCAAAACATTGTTGGTTTTTCATTGATTCTTGCAAAACAATACTTGGCCATAAAAATTTTTAAAGAAAATTTTAGAGAAATATGGCGAAGGATATACCCGTAAATTTCAAAATAAGGCAAGACCATGGGAAATTTTTATATATCTATTATCAAATCCTATGTTAAAATCTGCAGCGAGCATTCGAAAGTGTAAAATGCAGCTATGCACTTAACAAGGAAAATTTTCCTATATGTGACGAAGTCTTCGAACAAATGGGTCTTGAACGGCAAAAAGTGGCATACAATTACAATTTATGAGGGAAAAAAACATCTCATTTCCATGTGTAGAATTACCTAGTACCACCATGATTTAGGATATTTTGATCGTCGCCACACCCTACCGTGAGAAAAGGTTTCTAATTTTGTGTAATTCAAATATATTTATAGATGCTTTTGAACATTCATTATCATGAAGGTTAAAATAAAAGGGCAGGTATAAATTCCCGCAAGATTGTGCATCTTTAGGCACTTTTGTAGGGAGTTCGTAGCCATAATTATAATAAGAGTTTAAAAGAATCTTTAGATTAGAAAAGAACAGATTTTTCCGAGCTTCTGTATTGTTACTGGGGTTTTTCATGTTTCTTTAATCCAACATTATGGTCAATAGCACCGCGGGTCAATGGGCCCCAGTAAATTCTAGCGATGAAGAGGGGACCTTGTTTCATGTTTCTTCTCTTCTTTATTGGTTTTATTTCGATAAAGAAAAAAACACAAGGAACGCCATTCTATCATTTAATTTAATTTCCTTTTATTATACATGAGCCATAAGTCCCTTTACACGGATAAGGTGCGGCTTCATATTTTAACAATGGCCCTACTTGAAGGAGGCGAGATTCAGGCTATTTGAGGCAATAAAGACATACATTTTTAATCAAACATTCACTCCATGAATCACTTTGGTTAATAATCTTCTTTACTTCATCAAAGCGATCTCCAAGACGTATTCGATGCTTTCTATAATTATATTAAAAGTGTTTCCATTATTTCCTTATGTTCAGAGGTTTCCAATTCATCGATAATGGGAATGAGAATTACAGTATTTTGTCCCTTTGAATTGTTTGCTGCGTTCGACCAATTCCGTTGACCTGACCGGATTATCGATTTAGTGCAGTCAAAAAAGATTGAACGCAGAAGAAGAAGAAGGATCCGCAAAAACATAGATCCTCGTGATAAAGTATGGCAAATTTTTGTCATAGCCCTATCAACCTACACTTCTTGATAGTCTAATTCTTGATAATGGAATAATAAATTATGTCCTTCAAAAACAGAGGCTTCTGTCAGGCACATTTCGTGGTAAAGGAACTTTTCTGTACAAATATTTTTATTGAAATATTTTAGGGTCTCTTGTAAACCAGATTTTATTTGTTATGAGATGATGTTATTTTCCAATTTAACACACAACATACAAGAACCAATTAGAAACAAGATAAATCCACAGCTACTGCCAGACTGGCGAACTTGAGACCACTTTTCTGAACGAACATAGATATAGTGCCTTGTTTCTATTATACGTCTTAGATTTTATCAAAAGAGGAAGGAGCTACCAGATCCAAATCGCCACAATACACCACAACCATTGGGCCTTTAGCGTAGGTAAAGAGGATCAGACATTTCATTGTGCCTGACGCTGGTTGGAAGAGAGTGGAAAACTCGGAAGATTACGGTCCATAAAAGCAACAAATGCGGTTGAAACTGTTGATAACTGACTCCGTCGACTCAGATGAAGCTCTGATTTGTGTGACTCAAACTTTATTTCCAGACACCACTTTCACCTTCAGACCTACCAAAATGACAAATGAATACTTCGTATCCTCTATCAACATCTGTATTCTCATCGTCATCATCGTCTTCCTTTGCATCGTCATAATGAACACTATCTGCATATTGTCATGAAAACTATCTCAGCCGGTATGAAGTCCTCTCGTACAATTATGTTAATCGCTCTTCTTTTTTTAATTTTCAGAATCTTTTTTCATTCTTCAATTTTTTTTTTATTTCTTTTCTCAATGAAATACCATAATGTTATATTACCTTAATTATTTTCTTATTTTTTTCTCTTTGGTTTTGTTCTTATAAACTATAAATATTGTTTGCAACATGTGTTTTTCTGAGTACAGTAATGTAATTTGTTCCATTTCAACTTTCATCCTCTAATCGTGTGTTTCAAGATCTATTTGGAAATAACTGTAAACTTGGAAACTTTAAAAAAAAAAGTGTCTCCGGTTTGCACGACCGTTAACAATAACACAACTATAAGTATCACTCTGAGAATCAGCTATTTTAAAACAACAATTATCCTGCTGACGCCACTGACTTCTTTTGGGTTTAAAAAAAAAAAAAAAGATATCAAAATATTTCAAAGTCAAAATGCTTGGTCAAAGCAGTGGTAAGTTGTCAAACAGACGGCTTTCTTTCCATTTTTAGTTGCTTGACGTGGACAGCCTCGGAGCAATCTTTCGTTTCTTGAATCATTTGACAAAATAGTAATTGTATGTCCAGACGAATTGATCTTTTCATTTTAGCAAGCTTTGCGGATTGAAAAAAGATCACGCCATAAGGGTTAATGCACGCTTAGGTCAATGTCATATTGATATACAAGAGTTTTAAGTACAGAAGTAATCAGAAAGAGAGAGAGAGATGATGCGGATAAGAGGAAAAAAAAAGGCACACAGGAACGTATATAGATTGATCGAGAGAGAGCATGTGAGAGAGAGAGAGAGAGAGAGAGAGAGAGAGAGAGAGAGAGAGGGAGGGAGAAAGAGAAAGAAAGAGAGAGACTAGATAGACAAAAAAACAAATAGAGCGAAGAGTGGCTCAAAAACAAAATTCCACTTTAGTCCGACTAATACAACTGCCGCAGCAAAAGTACCTCTTTTTTCAGCTTTTGGTATGCTTTTGCTGGATGAAGCTATTAACTTGAGCATCATTTTCCAACAAAATCTTGTCAACGAAATAACTGTACTTCTTTTTGTGAATTTTGAACCCATATAATAAGGATTTCTTAAAGCTCTTGCGCCAATGGTAAATATCATATCGATCTCTGCAATGTAGGTCTGTAGGAGTACAGCGCATCGATAAGAACGTGGTTTAAAGCCAATGCAGATAATGATGTACATGTTTTACCTACTTTTAAACTGTTGAAACTTATGTTTTTTTAGTTACTATTTCGAGCAGTTTTGCAGTTTGAACGCATTGCCTCGTCAGCGTTTTGCTTCTCTTTTCCTCTTGGGGTTGGTTTTAAATCGATTCCTTTGGAGACGAGTAGAGGCAATAGGAGCGAATGATATCGACATATCGAAGTAAAAATTTAATTTCTCTGCAAGACAGCTTGGCTCGTGAACAATTTCAAGAGCACAAATTACTTATCATACTGGAAGGCAGAGAACTTTTAAAGTCTCGTACCAAATTTCATCAGGACGTGGGCTCAAAACTAAGCATATAATTATATTGTGGAAATGTCGATGTGTGCTGGTTCAAAAGTGATAATAGTGCAAGGTAAGATTTAATAGATGGGTTAGCATCTTTCCTTCAGGCCTCTCTTACTTTATCCATATTTTATCTTGATCCAAAGATGAATGTTTAAATTTAAACGGACAAAGAGAGAAAAAGAGATAACAGAGCGGGAGACCGATGAAGACAAAGAGATTATTAGGCAGAAATATATTTGCATTTAAAGCAAGCAGAAAGAGTCCGAGATAGCGTGGTGAGGGGGCTGCTTGGCAGTATGGAAGATTTTAAGTTAATGAAGTGTTAGTCTATGCACTCACAACCATATTAAATAAATCTTCTTCAATACGACTTTGTCTATGGTACACAATCTGCGGAAAGTCGCTCATTAAAACTTGTGCCATAATCAAGCATGCATCAATGAACTATAGTGATAATGATTGGGCAGAACTTCATTGACGTTTAAGATGAATTGTTCTTTTCATTTCAATCATATGAAGATCTGACTGGGCAATATGTTAAGTAAATATCGAGATCACTAAGTTAAAGTTAAGGAAACTAGTAATCCAATAACGATCAGTGAATTGAAATTATGCCCTGATGACAAATTTACATCGGCTGCAAGCTGGTATTATGCATATTTAAAGCCTATGATGCTAGACAAAGCAGTAAGGAAAGGATTAAGCTCAGGGCTCTTCTCTACCTCTAAACGACCTTTGTAGATATCAATGGCTGTTTTGACTTAAAGCAAAAGACATCGTTGTCTTTACATCTCAGGAAATGTTGCGCGAACTTCAAAAGGTGAAAGAATGTCGTGTCAGTCCAGCATAATCTGACTGAAGCTTGGGTCGCCGTTGTGGGTGTAAGATTTCATCGGTGTAAAAAGAATGCCTTCCTTCTTTCTATCACTCTTCTGATCATTCCTTTCCACGCTTAATTTAAATCCATTATGTTTCGTGCTGTCTCTAGGAATAAAAATGTTAGGACGATTTTGCAAACAGATCTTCATTTAAAATTATAGTCATTTTCAATTGCTCAACTCGTATAAATATTAATTTGTGTAACGATTTTCTTGATACGTGGATCACAAATGCCAACTTAAGGCAGTTTTAGTTAGATGTAAAACAGCCATTGCCTATGATTAGTCAAAGCGTGATTCTCAATGTTTGAGTTATTTCCAGTATGTTGTTGGTTGTCCTTTCTTAAATCTCACCTAACGTTATAGGTGCTCTTGTGTATAATAGTTATGTAAACGGTAAAATACTACACTCTGCGCGCTTCTTCCACTGGACAATAACTCTTCAAACACCATAACACAAAAAGTTACAACAACAACAACAACAACAACAACAACAACAACACAATCTTCTTGAGCACATATGCCAAAAATGAAAGTCTTTGGAAGTCACGAGTAAAACAAGTCATTAAAAATGTAAACCACACTGTTGTTCAGTTAGAAACAGTGATAAAAAGAAAAAGACTGAAATTAAAAAGCGTTGGAGAGGAGTAAAAACAAATGTCATTTTAAAAATATGAATGTACCAAAGAACGATAGTTACTAGCTAAGATAGATGAGCTAAAGCGCGCATAATGACGCAGATGCTTCTATGATTATTTGTTTAATTTAATTAAAATTTTCTGCAGCTACGCTATAATCCACCCACTCACGTACGAGATACGTATTTAGCGGGTGCCGCACCTCTCTAGACATCATCTCTTCTGTTTCCCTGTTTTTTCCCACCTGCGTGTAGTCCTCAGCGGGTTTGGGGAGGGAGAGGATGGATCTAAAAGTAGACTATTTTGGCACTCGCTCGAATCTTAGTCGAAACTAATCTGAGCATGATGAGATTGATAAAGATTCAGAGGGAAAGGGCGAGAGAGGGTGGAGTGAATAAGTGAGAGAGAGAGAGAGAGCGAGAGAGAGAGAGAGAGAGAGAGCCAACAGATAGACAGACAGACAGAGACAGAGACATAGTGAGAGAGGGGGTGGAAGAGAAAAATACAAGGAGGGCGAAAAAAAGTGAGAAATATTATGAGTTTATGAGTGTAAGAGAGAGAGAGAGAGGGAGAGAGAGAGAGAGAGAGAGACACAGAGACAGAGACAGAGAGACAGAGAGACAGAGACAGAGAGATGGGGAGAGGGAGTTAAGAGAAAGAGACTGTAGGCTACAACTTTTGTGTTGGATTTAAGCTTTTTTTTTGGTTCATGCGACAGTTACAGTACCTCTCGTTTTCCGCCGCGCCTGGGGCTTTGTCTTTTCTCGCGACGCGCTTTATTTTTTCATCAAAGTAATAGAATCAGCACTGTATTCAGGATCGAAAACTACTGATTATTCGCTGCTAAAAGCAAAGCGCTTTTATTTCTGTGTATACTTGATGTGTTTAACAATCGAAAGTAAGTAACAAGGAATAAGGATTCTACATTAATCTCATTTCTAATGAATGGACAAAGTTCTTCGAGAAGTAGGATTATTTTCTTCTTATTGTTTTTTTTTTACTTTGACATGAAAAATGTGAGAAAATATTTAGTATTTGTTATTTTCTTCATTGTATGATGTTTGATAAACTAAATGAAGATTAAATCGTAAATCAGAAAATCAATAAACATCTAGATCTATATTATCAGTTTTTTATAAATATCATACTAACTGGTGTGTTTAATTGGTTTTACCATATCTACTACGCTAAGCCGTTGAGTCATTACTTACTATTGATTATCAACCAACACAGGTTTTCATCAGGTGAAGACTTCAGCCTATTTTTTTCTCCCACGATTACAATGTCATTTCTCCTTTGGCCCAGTTGACTTTTTGCGCACTGGAACTTTAAAAGAATAGATTGTTAATTAATTTCAATCTTTCTTATATAATTATATATATATATATGTATATATATACATAAATATCCTTTTGAAAGCAACGTTGCATCTATATGGATTTTATAAAAGAGGGGAAAAAAAGATAATGAAAAAATGTGTTAGATCAAGAAAGTTTTAGGAATGCCTTTCAATTGTTACGACTAGCACCAATACCTTTACGCAATCTTCATCTGCTCCAAAAAGGTTGTCCTAAAGGTCTTTTACTGGGCACAAGTCTTTTCCATCAATCTCATCTCAACGCTTCCTTAGAGAGGGAAGGTTTCCTATAAGAAATGCGATCGAAAGTGCTTTCTTTGTTTCTGCCCACGGCAACATTAAGATTTCTATAGATGGAGCAGAACACACAACTATTAGCGTTGAGTGCAGAGGGGCTGATAGATTGCGTCCTGAAGTAGAGTAGATTGCTGTGGATATTTCCTGTACTTTTTGTTCAACATCATGTTGCTGTTTGGTCCATTAAGGTTAAGAATAGGTTTAAGAATCACGAGTAAGGGGAAATAAAAATTTTCAATATTGCACTAAAATCAACTAGGGATTTCCAAACACAGATAACAAACAGAAATGTTCATGAAACAAGAAAGAGTGAGACGGAGGAGACTTTTTCAGAAAAATATTCGCACACTTATAACCATGAGATGGACAAACATTACAGAAATCAGCGCAATAAAAACTAGAATGATCAGAAAGAAAAATGCGGACAAGGAACGCTCGAAAATCACTAGCAGACACAAGAAAATCACATTGAAATTTAGAAATATTCTAAAATGAGAGTATTTTGATCATTAAAATCTTGATGCCGTTGATTCGAAAAGAGGTAAGGTGGCAGGTGAGTATATAGATAGGTAGGAGATAGATAGATATAGTAGTAGTAGTAGTAGTAGTAGTAGTAGTAGTAGTAGTAGTAGTAGTAGTAGTAGTAGTAGTAGTAGTAGTAGTAGTAGTAGTAGTAGTAGTAGTAGTAGTAGTAGTAGTAGTAGAAGTAGTAGTATTAGTAAAAGCAGCAGCAGCAGTAGCAGTAGTAGTAGTGGTGGTTGTAGTAGTAGTAGTAGTAGCAGTAGTAGTAGTAGTAGTAGTAGTAGTAGTAGTAGTAGTAGTAGTAGTAGTAGTAGTAGTAGTAGTAGTAGTAGTAGTAGCAGTTGTAATTATAGATAAAGTAGTGGTGAAAGTAGCAAAGGCAATAGTAAGAGTAGTATTAGTATTAGTAAAAGCAGCAGTAGCAGTAGTAGTAGTAGTAGTAGTAGTAGTAGTAGTAGTAGTAGTAGTAGTAGTAGTAGTAGTAGCAGCAGCAGTTGTAATTATAGATAAAGTAGTGACAGTAGCAAAGGCAATAGTAAGAGCAGTATAAATATTAGTAATAACAGCAGCAGTAGAAGTAGTAGTAGTAGTAGTAGTAGTAGTAGTAGTAGTAGTAGTAGTAGTAGTAGTAGTAGTAGTAGTAGTAATAGTAGTAGTTGTTGTTGTGGTAGAAGTAGTAGTAGTTGTTGTTGTAATAGTAGTAGTAGTACTAGTAGTAGAAGTAGTAGTATTAGTAAAAGCAGCAGCAGCAGTAGCAGTAGTAGTAGTAGAAGTAGTAGTATTAGTAAAAGCAGCAGCAGCAGTAGCAGTAGTAGTAGTGGTGGTTGTAGTAGTAGTAGTTGTAGCAGCAGTAGTAGTAGTAGTAGTAGTAGTAGTAGTAGTAGTAGTAGTAGTAGTAGTAGTAGTAGTAGTAGTAGTAGTAGTAGCAGTTGTAATTATAGATAAAGTAGTGGTGAAAGTAGCAAAGGCAATAGTAAGAGTAGTATTAGTATTAGTAAAAGCAACAGTAGCAGTAGTAGTAGTAGTGGTGGTGGTAGTAGTAGTAGTAGTAGTAGTAGTAGTAGTAGTAGTAGTAGTAGTAGTAGTAGTAGTAGTAGCAGCAGCAGCAGTTGTAATTATAGATAAAGTAGTTACAGTAGCAAAGGCAATAGTAAGAGTAGTATTAGTATTAGTAGAAGCAGCAGCAGAAGTAGCAGAAGAAGTAGCAGCAGAAGTAGCAGAAGAAGCAGCAGCAGAAGTAGCAGAAGTAGCAGCAGCAGAAGTAGCAGAAGAAGCAGCAGCAGAAGTAGCAGAAGAAGAAGCAGCAGCAGCAGTAGCAGCAGCAGCAGCAGCAGCAACAGCAGCAGCTGCCGTCAAGCAGAAGCAGCAGCAGCAGCAGTGGCAGTCAGCAGAAACAATAATAATAACAATCACAACAACAATAGCAGCAGCAGCAGCAGCAGCAGCAGCAGCAGCAGCAGCAGCAGCAGCAGCAGCAGCAGCAGCAGCAGCAGCAGCAGCAGCAGCAGCAGCAGCAGCAGCAGCAGCAGCAGCAGCAGCAGCAGCAGCAGCAGCAGCAGCAGAAGCAGCAGCTGCAGCAGCAGCAGCAGCAGTAGCAAGTGCTGCTGCTGCTGGCGGCAATAGCAGCAGCAGCAGCAACTGCAGCAGCAGCAGCAGCAGCAGCAGCAGCAGCAGCAGCAGCAGCAGCAGCAGCAGCAGCAGTACTGCAGCAGCAGCAGCAGCAGCAGCAGCAGCAGCAGCAGCAGCAGCAGCAGCAGCAGCAGCAGCAGCAGCAGCAGCAGCAGCAGCAGCAGCAGCAGCAGCAGCAGCAGCAGCAGCAGCAGCAGCAGCAGCAGCAGCAGCAGCAGCAGCAGCAGCAGCAGCAGCAGCAGCAGCAGCAGCAGCAGCAGCAGCAAGTAGCAGCAGCAGCCAAGGCTGCTGCTGCTGCTGCCAAGTAGCCAGCAGCAGCAGCAGCAGCAGTAGCAGCAGCAGCAGCAGCAGCAGCAGCAGCAGCAGCAGCAGCAGCAGCAGCAGCAGTAGCAGCAGCAGCAGCAGCAGCAGTAGTCAGCAGCAGCGGCAACTAGCATAGAGTAGTTACAGTAGCACCAGCAATGGTGCTGCAAGAGCTGCTGCATCAGCAAGCAGCAGCAGCAGCAGCAGCAGCAGCAGCAGCAGCAGCAGTAGTAGTAGTAGTAGTAGTAGTAGTAGTAGTAGTAGTAGTAGTAGTAGTAGTAGTAGTAATAGTTGTTGTTGTTGTAGTAGAAGTAGTAGCAGTAGTAGTAGTGGTAGTTGTAGAAATAATAATAATAATAATAATCATAATAATAATAATAATAATAATAATAATAATAATAATAATAATAATCGTAGTAGTAGTAGTAGTAGTAGTAGTAGTAGTAGTAGTAGTAGGAGGAGGAGGAGGAGGAGGAGGAGGAGTACTAGCAGTAGGAGTAGCAGTAGCAGTAGGAGTAGCAGTAGCAGGAGCAGTAGGAATATTCGTAGCAGTAGCAGTAGCAACAGCAATATCCGTAGCAGTAGCAGTAGCAGTAGCAATAACAGTAGTAGTAGTAGTAGTAGTAGTAGTAGTAGTAGTAGTAGTAGTAGTAGTAGTAGTAGTAGTAGTAGTAGTAGTAGTAGTAGTAGTAGTAGTAGTAGTAGTAGTAGTAGTAGTAGTAGTAGTAGTAGTAGTAGTAGTAGTAGTAGTAGTAGTAGTAGTAGTAGTAGTAGTAGTAGTAGTAGTAGTAGTAGTAGTAGTAGTAGTAGTAGTAGTAGTAGTAGTAGTAGTAGATGTAGTAGTGGCAATTTTCCATTTAGATTTAGAGAAAAAAAAATCACCAAAAATAATTTTAGGAAAGGACAAAAATGTGAACTCTCGACTTAAATTTTTTCCTTGTGATTCAGAGAGAGCATGTTCATATCAAAGCGCTACCACTCAAGAGATACAAAATTATGTAGCGGAGAGTTTCTCTGCAAAGGTTTTGTTTAGGCTTCCTTGGTTACTTAACATGAGTCAAAAGATTCGATTTGTACCTATGACAACCAACAAAACTGGAAGCATCAACACTTATTCCTTTCGAAATACAGCTTTCACGCGTGATTTATGAAATACTTATCTAATTTGCGACTTCAGTGTCACGTTTGCACTATAAGATTTGTGTTGACTTAAATGTAATCATAATTTTAAAAATAATACTGATGTGGTGAGAAGTTGGTTTTTTATAATTATTATTGTTTAAAAAAATCCTCGATACTTATGACATTAAGCCTTTAAGTCATTTACTTATTCTGTTTAAATATCCCGATGCATAGGGAACTGTTTTGAAATCAAGAAATTAATGTATGTTGTAAATCATTACAATATCTTGTATTTTCTGACCTTCTTCATGTAGTATTGAAGTTCGCAACACATCTTTATT
>JAWDGP010006611.1:925000-942500 GCA_033675545.1 Elysia crispata
TAAACTCTCTATTTATCTTCTATAACTTTATTCTCTTTTCATCTATCTGTACCTCTTTCTGTGTATCTGTATTACTCTAACCAACAATCTACTTGTTTCTTTCCTGCCTTTCTTTCATTTTGTCTATCTCTCTGTCTATTTATCTTTGGGTGAATTTGTAAAGTCTCGTTTTCTATATTTTGACATCACATTTCTATAGCCATTTTAAGCACTCTTAATTTTCCTTCGCGTTATTTTTCCACAAATATCTTTCCTTTCAGTCAGCAATGTATCTTTTTGTTTGCCCCCATTTTTTCTCCGTTAGTATCAGCTTAGAAATTAACATTTTTTTTTCCAAGAACCCTTTATTGTATGAGTTTCTTCAATCATTTAAGCCCTCCTTCCCGACCCCCCCCTCCCCCCCCCTATCCCTCATCCTGCTTTCTTCTATATCATCTCCTCCGTCTCCTCTTATTATTTTATTTTTTTAGGATTCATGACTTATGAAATTGGTGATAAGGCAGCTGACAGATGTCCTGTCGGTCTTTGGAATGAAAACATTAGGATTCCGTAGGTTTCGTCCAACTTACAAAAATGTTTTCTTCCCCTGTAGAGCTGTAACTAACTAACGGTGCTATCCGACTATCGACGGCAAGATTCATAGAAAAAAGATTATTAGAAATGGGCGAAACTTGGTGTTCTGAAAAAAAAAAAATAAAAACAATAAAATTATTTTTGAGCAAGGCTTATCGCATTATCTAAAGATTTCCCATGTGATTTTTTTTTTGTGTGTTTGTTTATGAAAGGAATAAGAGGATAAGGACATGGTAAAACATTTGAAAATTTGAATGATTAACAGTTTTAAACACACGTTTTAAAAATTTTTTTTTCGAAAAAGCAGTGAAAAGGAAAAATGCCTTAAGAGCGTAGAAAATAATAACTATCATGATTTATAATGGCAGCTAAGTTACCGACATATTGCATCTTTTAAATAAAATCTTCAAAACGTGTCAATGAAACAAGAATTTGGTTGCGCAACATGGGGATCCAAAAATTACGAAATAGCAATTTTAACTCTTAGACGCAGAGTTTCGATGGATTTAACTCAGCTCACTTCAAAGTAAACCATCCGGAATTTAGTTTCAATACTTTCTCTCACAAGGTTAGCACTCAATATAATTCTTGACTTCAGATCCGGGTGATATTTTATGAAAATCTTTGACTACCGGTCTTGCATCTTGGATCTTGAGTGCAAATGCTATAATTTTGAACAATAAAACCCAAATATATCTCTCACCTTTTCGATCTATCTCCCAATCTCTTTGTATCTCTCACCTTGTCGATCTATCTATCTCCCAATCTCTTTGTATCTCACTTTCTCTATATGTCTATCTCCCGTTCTCTTTGTCTCTCTCACTTTCTCGATCTATCTATCTCCCGATCTCGTTCTCTCTCACTTTCTCAATCTATCTCCCGATCTCTTTGTCTCTCTAACTTTCTCTATATATCTATCTCCCGTTCTCTTTGTCTCTCTCACTTTCTCGATCTATCTATCTCCCGATCTCGATCTCTCTCACTTTCTCAATCTATCTATCTCCCGATCTCTTTGTCTCTCCCACTTTCTCTTTCTATCTATCTCCCGTTCTTTTGTCTCTCTCACTTTCTCTGTCTATCTTTCTCCCGATCTCTTTGTCTCTCTCACTTTCCCATTTTATGTATCTCCCGATCTCTTTCTCTCTCACTTTCTTAATGTATCTATCTCCCGTTCTCTTTGTCTCTCTCACTTTCTCTTTCTATCTATCTCCCGTTCTTTTTGTCTCTCTCACTTTCTCGATCTATCTATCTATCTCCCGATCTCTTTCTCTCTCACTTTCTCAATCTGTCTATCTCCCAATCTCTTTTTCTTCCTCTGTCTCATCCCCTCGCCCCCAGTCTCATCTTTCTCATCTACCTTCTGTCTGTTTGCCTGTCTTTCTCTCTTATTTCTCTCTCCTCTCATACCTCTATCTCAGTCTTTCTCTTTATCTCTCTCTCTCTTTCTCTCTCTGCTCTCCATTGTCATCACTATTTTATCCTTTTTCTCATATTCCATCTCGATGCCGATGGTATTCGTCAATTGTATTTAAAAAAAAATGAAAGAAAGATTCAATACTGTCCCCGTAAAGGGACAAACAATTACGAACTACAGAACAATATGACCAATCAGGATAAAGAACAGCAAAACAAGAGATAAACATGATTACTAGTTAAAAAAAAAAAACCAAAAAAAAAACCCTAAGACAATCTGTAGCATTCGTTGTTCTGAGATTGGAAACTTCCCAATTATTTTTTTATCTTTCAAGTCTTTATCATAATCTTATTACAAAATTTTTATCTTTAGTGATTAATTCAGTCGACCGGTTTCTTTTCTTTTGCCTAAGTATAGTAATAAGAAAGTTTGTTTTTGTCCTCTCTCCTTATTTTCCGCAAAAGTACTGCTTCCATCCCTCGAATATCAATATCATTGTCACGAGTTTTGAAAAAACTAATTACTTGTACTTTCCGGCTTTTGTTTTTGGACACACTGCTTTGGCTTTTGGCATGATACAGATTATAAAAAGTAATAATAGTATTACAGACTGTAAAAAAAAATGATACTTTACAAAAGCCGTCAATAAATACTTTGTGTGGCTTATTCTCACATTTTGTATACCGGTAAAAAATAGATACATAAATCGTTGCTTGTTTAAATTAATAAGGAATCGCTTTGACCTTTTGCTCCTCTCAATTTTTTTTTCATTGAATCTATATTTATGTTTCCACTTCGATTTGATTTTTTTCCTCATAAATGTTTACAATTATTTCCCGGCTTCTTCTATCTCAACCTTTTTGACCATGTTATTTTTAGCAATTAAACGTTTGAAAATGTAACTGTTACATGCTTGGATTGGTTCAGTTTCCGTTGTGAAGGCGATCATTCGAAAACTTTCAGGACTTAATAAATTTTTTTTTTGCAGAAGATTGAAGTGATTTGCCGTTTGTGTTTATAGTCATCTGTACTTCCTCAGGAAATTGTCTGTACTAATTTTAGAAATTATTCATTTCATGGTTTAAAATTTATTTTATATTTTGACCCTCTCTAACAGCACAGGTCTTCGTCGGCAAACTCCTACAGTGAGGCGGCTGGATGTTTCCCAATTCACAACCCAAGTGTATAGAATGAGAGAGCAAAGGAACTGATTTGTCTTTGTTTTCACTATTCCTGTCGCAATATCCAGGAGTCAGAAGGTAATTAATCTGCTTGTGTTGACAAGTGTCTCAAGCGTTGACAATCTCCGGTTACCGTGGATACACATTTAGACCACTGTCCACTACTACAGCCCGTTTTTAATCTTCTCTTCGACTACACAATCACACATCAAGGTATGCGATCACAGAGATAGCACAAAGTTTGGTCCATCACAGAGATAGCACAAACTTTGGTCCAATTACCCAGATTAATATTACCACCGGACACACATGTCGTCATCTTGGTCCAGCTTATCTGGAGGAGGGAAAGGCCAAGTTGTTCTTTGCGCATTGCATAACTTTTTGGCACAAGGACAGGCTTTTGTCCAGCATGCCAGCAACTTCCCATCCCAGTTGCTCCGGCCATAGATATCACCTGTACGGCGTAGATTGCGGCCCCTCAGCAAGTTTTAGCAACATGAGCCTCGACCGTTACACCGATGTTAGTACAATAAGCAGCGGCGCTATCTGCAACTGTGATCACTACCACTATCCCAATAATAACGAAGGTGATTTGCGGCAACTGGATGGACACGAAATTCTCCGTATCGGCGCCACTGCACCCGTGAACAATAACAGCAGCCATCAGATGAACGGTGGCAGCCGCGGCGGAAGCACCGATAACATCAACTACTTGCCGTATGACAAGCAGCGGAGAACTGGTGGTGAATGTTGCTCGCGGTGCGGATCGGACACAGCTCTTATGGATACTGATCGCAGCCGGAAGAAAGGCAACCGGAAGATAGAAACCTCACAACAGCAGCAGCGCAACATTCACCGTCAGTTCCGCAAAGACCGCAAGGAGACGATGAGGACGCGGCGTCTTCTCGTGATAATTGGTGTCTTCCTTGCCTATGTGTCTGTAGGTGCCGCCATCTTCAATGCCATAGAAGCTAAGCCGGAACAGGACAGAAAACAGGAGTTGAAAGATTATATCGAGAAATTTATGGGTGAGTGAAGCTGTATCAATCTAATTGTTTTGTTAATGTGGTTTGTATTGTGTGTGTCCTGTGATTTTGTATCCGCGTTGGAGCCGCCGGAGCATATCATTTTTTTTTAATTTAGATAATTATTTTAATTTTATCTGATAGGCAGAGGATAAAAACAGTTTGTATTAATTAATAAACAAACAATTACGTTTGCATTGTGATGTTCATTTAAACGAGTGCATATATCTAGAGCTATATTTATTTTTTTGATTTTTTTTTATTAAATGAAATGTTACGGATATTGGATTCTCATTAACCTGCTACCTTCAAGAATTTTCTACTTAAGAACCGGAATCAGTAAGCGAAGAGATTCTCTTGAAAAGAGGGGGGGGGGGGGGATATTGGTGTGTTGGTTTGGTTCTTGTTTTGTCTGGTCCGTTCACAACACGGTGATCTCAAGCCTTTTTAACGTTAAGGCCTCGTCTAGGTAATGGAATTGAAGAGTGAAGGCCCTAAACTCACCTACCGACGGTGTAGAACTCAAGGAAGATTCCTACAGATAATAGGGCGTATGCTCTGACCCCACAGCCACCGGCGCTCCCAATTTTCACTGAGAGAAGGAAATTAATCGTTCGAAATGAAGACGAAAAATCGGTCAGTGCATGCGTCTGCTTTCAACGAAACTTGGGAAAAGGGAATTTTTTTACACATGCGTGTTATAAAAACCTTTTGCGTTATGTAGAAACTTTGCCATTTCAGATTTTAATCCACATTTTGTACGTTGCTGGACTACTTCAGACCAATTTCGATGCAGGCCACAGGACCAAAGACATCTTCAGCTTTGAGCCAGATTCATCTGCAATGAAACTTAATCTCTAAATGCTTTGGCCCAACTTCAACTTGAACATGATGTATATTATGCATAACATTTAAATCGTTTAAGTTACTTTGAATATCATCGCGTTGTAGTAGCATTTATTTTTACGTGGATATGAATTATATCCTAAGCGACGAAGAGAACATTTTTTAATGAGTTTACTCTAGGATTTACAAGCTTTCTCGGTGCTGGTCCAATAAAACGCCTTTCATGATAAGAAGTTAGAACTATATAGAGTCTGAATGTTATCAGAAACTCATGTGTCACTGAATCAGTGCTGCCTTTGGTGTTATCAGCAGCTCAGGCGATAGTGAGCCAAGATTTCACCTAGTTCTCTCAGCCTCAGTCTTGTCTTGAGAATTTTGAGCTCAAAATTTAGAATGCTTCTATTTTGTTGAAACTGCCACCGTCACCAATCGGAGACTTTAAATCCTGTTATCTATTGTTTTTATTTATTAATCTAATTAAATTCATTCTTTCTTATTTATTTATTTATTTATTTATTTTTTTTTTTGGGGTGGGGAGGGGGAGTACTCCCGCTTCCCGTCCAGACCAAGTTTTATAGTTATAAACAGACGTTTTCAAGATTCCGAAGTTAGATTGTTAAAGCATTAGAAAAGGTCGAGAACTTCGATAGACGTATAAATCTATGCTGCATAGTATTTTAATTTAAGATCCGTTTTTATGTTTGAATGGGAAATGGTTTGGTTTATTTTAGAGTCGTTTATATTTCGTTGTAAGGTTAAATTTGTAGGCCTATTTTCTCGAATAGAACGTGTCTAGTTTTATCCCGAAAACCTACATTTTACTCGCTTTTTATCTTTCATTTGGAATCAATTGATAAACGATGAAATTTTAAGGAGTTTGCGATCCAGTGGAAGCTAATAGTCATCCTTTTTTTTCATTTTCTTAAAGAAACACTACACTCCAATGTTGTCTTCATTCGTATGCGTTCATCGCAAAATCATGATTTATTACCATTAATTGATACTCAAATCCACATATATTAAAATCCTTCTTTTAGAAAAATGAAATCAACAACTCTCACAACAGCAGCTGTACGATATTTCCGAATGCAGTGTAAATCATAACTATCAGCATGATCGTGGAGTTACAAAATATTATTCTTAGGTTGCATAATATCTCACAATGTATTAAAATGGCACTGTCTGACTGTCATCTATTGAAGTGACTCACAATAAAAGTATAACAGTTACTGTTCCTGCTTCAGTCACTATATACCCTATAACTAAAGGACTACACGGCGCTGCCATCGGTGACAACTTGAAATCAAAGATACGACACTGCTGCTATAGGGTAGGCCTGACTCTCCTTTTGTGAATTTATGGATGTTTAAAGAACTTAATCTCTTCATCGAGAAAGAAGTACCCTACAAAACTAAAGCTATCCGCGAAGGTATCTAAGCATCATATATATATATATATATATATATATATATATATATATATATATAATACATATGATATACCATATACAGTCATACAAGCAGTATTTGGACACTTTTTGCAGGAATTCATAGCTCTCAATAAGCGTTTTAAAGAATCTATAAATTCACTAATAAACTAGAGAATGAGCCGATTTTCTGTATTTAGTAGAATAGACCTTGACTGTCTGCGCAGATAGATAAATATTGTTTCTGATGTGGTTATAGCCTTTTTTTTTTTTGTTCGTAAATGAGAGAGAATTAGGCCTTGGACATTCTTAAGTTGAGATTTTTTAAAACCCAGATCTAGTTTTAAAAGAAAATCTCTCTGGATCAGACGGGTTTTAGATCCGTTTTGCTTCAAGTTTGTTTATTTTTGTTCTTCTTATTTGCATTTTGAAATTTAATTCCTCCGTACGCTCCCTCTCTCCCTCTAAATTTTGTTTAAAATGTTATATCTGATGCAAGTGCTGTGGGCTGAGAATGAAAGTTGAAAGTTTTAAAAAACTACAGGCAGGATTATTGATAATGGTAATATCCATTCCCTTGCTGCAAATATTCTCCCACCCGAATCATCTACATTCTATGTTAAAGTCACGTTTGATTTCATTTCAAAATTATTTTTTAAAGATTGAAATGTTACGCTGAACACTTTTTGTTTGTTTCTGATTTTATTAAATTGCAGGCTCTAATAATGCCTGCCACTGTGGATGAAAATTTTATCGAGTTTGCACGGTACGAGGAATCTTATTTTTTTTTAGTATTAATTAGCAAGTCACCTAGCGCTGTACACAATTTCTCCTCGTTATTATTCATGTGAAATATTAGCGCTTTCTAATTTTTTTTTTAAAGAGTGTCATAAGATGAGGGAAGAGTTTACCTTTTAGTGAAGGAATCCTCCATTTTTTTTAAACCATGGCGTCATTCAAATTTGAGGGAAATGTAGGATGCGCCGAACCATATGGTACATAAATCTGAATCTTTTGAGCGAAGGTTTCGCAATAATAAGCGCTTTTAAAAAACATGCATTAATTACTTATGTTTAAATAGGGATCTAAAATAATAATCCGCACCTTTTGATGTCAATCAGGAATTTTATCTTTATCTTAATTAGACCGATACACATCAACTACTAGCTCGACTCAATAGGAAAATTAGCATGATGTCACTGATGGCTTTAAATAACTGGAGTATAATAGGGCGCCGGGTTTTGCTATATCTGATCTATCTCATCTGTTCAATCAAGCAATGAATGCGTTTTATTTACAGCACATAATGCGTTCCGAAGTTCGCTCTTTTTTTCCTACAATCCAGATTTTAAGAACCTGGACAGATATGCCCATGAGGAACATAAGTAGCTATGGTGAAGTCGTGAAAGCAAATTTTAAAACAGAATAAAATCGCTATCTTGAATGGATAAGCTACTGTGCCACATACAGAAATGTGTTGCTTTCTTTGTTTTTCTCCCCTCTTCAGAATAATGAAAAGTGCAAGTTTAGGATTTCATTTAAATGAAAAGAGCTAAAATTTTAACAAAGCAGAATTGAATCTTTCGAGATCTAAAGCACATATGAATTTTGATGACGTGTACTGTAACCTCGTTAGATGCATTAAATATTTTGTGTAAAAATTTGTAACAATGCACTGTTAGGGAAATCGGTATCTTTGCTATTTCTCGATCGATCTGACATGACTTCTGCTGACATTTAACCATTACTCGTAACCATTATCCTTATTATTTTTTTTTCATTGTTTGACTTCCAAAATTATAATTCCTATTATGTCACGCAAATTTTGGATAATAGTTTTCGGGCGTCGGGCTCCGTATGCCGTTTCCAAGATTACATAAAACAAGTTTGAATTGCTTCCTTCTATGAGTAAGATCTGTACATCTCTGAAGCCCATCGAGTCTCTCTCTCTCTCTCTCTCTCTCTCTCTCTCTCTCTCTCTCTCTCTCTCTCTCTCTCTCTTTCTCTCTCTCTCTCTATCTATCTATCTATCTATCTCTCTCTCTCTTTTTCTCTCTTCTACTACTATATTGAAAGTAAATTAAAGCTTGAATTATTTTTAGATTTCTCTGTGTCAGAATCAATTAAGCTTGAAAAATAAAAGAACGGCAGAGAAAATATTAAATTAAGCCCAAGTGTCAGAAAAAAATACTTAAAAACAAAACAAAACAGAAACACGCCCAGAGAAGAGCAGAACAAAATAAGAAAATGCGATATTTAGGTATTGAATTAACTTTCATTACCTTCACTAGAAAGTTAAACATTTTGGAAACAGTTTATTTTATCAAGACTATTTTCATTTTATCAAATTACAGACTTTTTTTCATGGTTTTCAAATTGGAAAAAACTGTTTTGTTTTATTGTCACAGCCACAGGTTTTATTTAATTTAGTTTTTCATTCAGCGAGTGAATGAGCTTGGGTCTTGTGATCCCCTCTAATTTTATTTTTACACCAAAAGTATGGCGAAAAGTAAGTGATCTAATTTAACTTTTTAATGTAGGCCAGTGTAAATTACTGGTCGCGGTTAGTAGGCTAACATAAATAATAACGATTTAAATTTGTTTTGAGGCAAAGGTAGTATAGTCTTTTTTGTCAATACCCTCTACCAAAAGTAAAGAATATTTCAACCAGACAAACAAATCTTCTGAACAGCACTTTTTCTTGAAATTATTGACTGTACATCCCTCAAAGTCAAACCTTTATTTGTTGTTATTTTAATGACGTCAATAAAAATTCCTCGAGGGAAAATCACCTTGATAATGAAATATATATAATTTTTTTTACATAATTAGTGTATCTCAAAGCTTATGGATTGTATCTTCTGCGCTACAATCCCGATTTTTTCGATATCCATTTGCCTCTCACATCAGTTGTCTGATAATGAGACACAATCGCAAATCTATGTTAGTCAAACAAAAACAGCAATGACCTTGATATTGATTTACACACACAAGGTTTACGAGAATTAATTCTGTTGCAAATAACGAAGCAGCCAATGTAATTAAAGAACTATGAATGCAACAATTCAATTATATCATGTAGATCGCTTAGCACAACTGAGCAATAGAGGCTAAGCCATTACAGTCTGCAGCGAAAACTATATTATAGAGACAAAAAGAATCAGTAGTTTTCTAGCGACATACCCACGACAGGTTATCTCGCCAAACTTTCGCTGGAGAACGGCTAATTCTTACTGTCCCTATATATTCAAAACATCTTTCTGGGTGCTCAACTATGATCTTCGACAGAATAGACTAGAGCTACTCTGTCTTGAAAAATATAAATCTTTTCATAGATCTCCAAAAACAGTTATTAAAATAACAAGTAAAGATAAGTGGACAGCTACGAATTCCTGCAAGGCAGTATACCTTTGTGTACTTTTTTGAGCGAGTTCACAACATTAAAAAAAAAAATTGAAACTATCTTTAACTAAAATGGGATCTCACAAAAGTAACGTAAGCTTATTATCCTCATTACTTTCTTATGTTAGAAAAAAAAAACAACTTAAGGGCAGGCGCAGCATATTTCATTGTGAAATAGTATTCCTCATTCATATGACTACGAATCAAAACATATTCTTCATTGGTTATTTTCGATTTCTTTCTCAACTTTGAGACCTGTTTTTTTTTTTGTGCAGAAAAAAAAAAAAAAAACAACCTAGAAAGTTTAAACCAATAGGTCATGAACACTATAAAAGTCAGATCTGGTTCGAATTGTAAGAAAAAAAAGTTAAAAGAAAATCAGAATGGAAAACAAAATTGATGGATTGCTTTTAGTAGATAATTAACGAAAGTGTGACGGTTGGAGCATATTAAGCGCAGTTCCGTCTTTCGAGTGAGGATGAAATCTGCTCCAATTAAATTGCATGCCTTTCGTGAAATGACTTCATGACTGATTCTCCTTGATAAATCGATGCAGCAAGTCTAATTATAGACCATTCCGTGAGTTACAAGGCAGACTAACTCTTGAACTAATTGGCAAAAAGTGTTGAAAAGGGAATAAAAAACAGTTCTCGACTTTCCTCGTACCATTGACAGTTTAAATAAAAATACTATAGTTCTATTCGCTCAGTTCCGAAGGCTGGAAATTGGTCAAATATTAATTCTATGTTAAAAGAGTTTGGTGTATAGATGGTAGATTTGATTATCGCATGATAGCAAAAGCGTTTTTTTTTTAGAACCAAGTATAATTTTGATATGCGTTTTTAATTAATTTACAGTATCCGTGCGTCGTTAAGGTTTTTTTTTTTAAAATTCATTACAAAGTTAAGGAGGAATAACCAACATAGCATACATATTGTATGCAGCGTTGCCATTCAAATGACCAGGCCTTTTTTTTTCTTTTGCAACGAATGAAAGTTCTTTCTGGAAATGATTCACTAAATATAATTAGTTTGGTTGTTAAGCAATGCTTTTTCAAGCACCGTTTACGATTTTTTTTTCTTCCAAAACTATTATAAGAAGAAGAAGAAGAAGAAGAAGAAGAAGAAGAAGAAGAAGAAGAAGAAGAAGAAGAAGAAGAAGAAGAAGAAGAAGAAGAAGAAGAAGAAGAAGAAGAAGAAGAAGAAGAAGAAGAAGAAGAAGAAGAAGAAGAAGAAGAAGAAGAAGAAGGAGAAGGAGAAGGAGAAGAAGAAGAAGAAGAAGAAGAAGAAGAAGAAGAAGAAGAAGAAGAAGAAGAAGAAGAAGAAGAAGAAGAAGAGCAGGAGGAGATGAGGAAGAGAAAAATTAGTTATGCCACTTTGACTGTTTTGTTTTTTTTAGAAAAGTTTGACATTTTTACAGTAGTTGTTGGGAAGAGTTTAACTCTTGATATAAGTGTAAAATAAGAAGAAGACTATTTTTTGTAATGCTTTTTCTCAGCCTGTTTCATTGTTGGTTAAGAGTCTCGGTGAACAGCCATTCGTTACACCTGTATCGAGCGCTTGGTTCAAACTGTCTATACAGGTGTCTCTGTGTATCTCTTATTATAAAGAAGTTAGGAAAAGGTTCTAATTAGGTGAAAATAGTCGATGCTTAAATCATCATCATTGAACGCTCTCTCTCTGTCTCTCTCTGTCTCTCTCTCTTTCTCTCCCACTCTCTCTCTCCCCTCTGTTCTTCGTATCGCCCTTTCTGTCTTTTAGTATATGAGTATATGTCTCTCTGTTAGCCCTTTCCTCTCACTCTTTCATTAGACTTCCACTCGAATAGAAACAAAACGAAGTTTTTGCAAGAGATTGAAAATCTTCCTTTCAACAAAATTCTTTTTCTTATATGGAAAGCTACTTCACCACAAAATGTACCTCTATAACCTCTTCTCATACAAGGAAATCCTTCCATACTTTTGTTTTTTGTACGGCTTATGTGTTTAAGCAGACAATGAAAACCTGATCAATAGAGAAAGTGAATTGAATAAATGTCGTTGCGTTTCTTTTCTTCTATGTATTGACTTTATTCTCAGACTCTCTCGAGATTGTGACGCACGAAATCTCGCTTTTTATGTGAACATATTGAAATGTATGGGATATTGAATTTAAATCGCTCTCTCGCACAGAATAATTAGTCTTGATTAAGTGGCCGAAGGTTTTTTTTTTAAACAAAATGTACAATTTTATCATTATCGGCGTTACTGACACTATCGAGAGGGTAACCCTTTGTTTGCATTGTATCAACGGGTGTTCAAACAGTATTCTAATTACTACATGTATCAAATCGATATCAGGAAAAGGGTTTCCGTGAAGCTGAAATTGAAAGCAAACAGGAATGTGAAGAAGGGAAAAAAATATTTATTTAGTATACTGATTTATTTTGAGACAAGTCTAAATTGAAAACCTTTCTTTTGTTTCTTTGAGGCCCATAAATTTAAGTAAGGCTCATACAGATACAAAAGGTGTTTGCGTTGATATTCCTTTTGTTATTTGTGCGTATGAGACAATTTCAGATTGCGTTGACATAGAAATACCTTTTTCACTACTCACCTCCACAGCGACGCAATATGTCTATTGCGAGTATAAACATATGCATGAAAAGTGCAATTAATTTTGTTACCCCAATGTCAAAGTAACCTGCGCACCCAAGATAAGAACGTTAGAGCTATTGTTTATCCGCCCATCTACCCATCTGTGCCATTATTATATTTATATATTGTTTACTTACCTTCTTACCCAGCGCAACTGATCTTCATTTATTTATTATAACCCGCTGTCTGTGGCATTCATCTTATTTAACACCTTATTATTTATCATTCTTTTGGCCTTTGTTCTCTTCTATGGATAATTTTCTATTTGCGTCTCTCACTTGGGCTTATAGAGTGTTACGGTTTTTAACGTTTATTTCCAGGCCGAAATGAACATAATTGTTCAAAATATCGAGTGGGGCTCTCCCACTTCCCATAGCTCAGCGTATAAGTTACCAAGCAAAATTTGTAATTGAACAAATTTTATTAAAAAAAAAATAGGTGGCAAAGTGTAAAAAAATATATTTATATATACAATACAAAAATGCGATCTATCTTTTTCATTTTGTTTATAAGCAAAGACACGATTTAATATCGAAAATGTAGCCATAAATGTTATAAAAGAAATTCGTCTTGTTCACTGAAAATCTTTGAAAAATTAAAAGAACTAAAATAAAACATTAGTCTTTTCTCTGTATTGAAGGGCAAAAAATTTTCCAATTTTATTTATTTTTAATGTCTATTTGTTTTTTATGTCTAGAGAGATGATTCGAAAAGATCTTTGTGAGCTTCCACAGATTATAGTTTAAATAATTAAGTTCAATAGTCTTTGTGTGTTTACAGTGCTTTCATTACTGCAAACATGGCATGGGTTTCGCTCAACATTGGTTTTAGCCTTTTCCCTATTTTCTGTATTCTGTTATCGTTATGAGATGCACTGATTCACCTTACGATTTCCTCTTTCCCTCTCCATCCTAAATCCCCACCAATCGCCCGCTGATGATATCTTTGAGGCCTCAAGGGATTAAAAATAAGAGGAAAGCTGCATGAAATGGCCTTAAATTAAGTGGGTGGGCATTGTGGACGCATGAAACTGATCACCCACTACAAAACTATCGCCAAATAGTCTCTCATTGATCCTATGACAAGAACAGAGGAAAGCTTTAGTGACTACCTTATTCACCCGTTGGACGAGGCCATTCATATTCAAACATGATAGTACACGTTTTTAAAGCTAGAAACTGAAAACTTATTTCCGCAGGAAGCGTTAGAAATCTTGACAGGTTTAAAGTCTTGCCATTTTCCTATGTTAGATTTACAAATATATAAAATTGTTTTATGGGGGATCTACACTTTCGGGAAATACGAAGAAAAGTCGTCAGTTTCATGCAGGGATAGCGACTCTCAAAGAAGCTCATCCCTTGGATAGGTGACGTAGTGTGAATTAGAGTACGCCCTTTCATAAAAACAAACTAAGTTAAGATGCTGGGTGCATTATACATAATTATTTTTCGATGTTGTATTTCTGAAAAAAAAAGAGAGCAAAAATTTTATACTCATTAATAACAACTGCTTTTTACGGATGGTCGTCAATTATTTAAACTTTATGACAGAGAAATATCTTTTTTTTTCTATCATTTTGCGTTTTAGGTAATTTTATGCATTATTTGATGTAGTACATCCACAATTGTATTAATGTGATTTTAGACTTGAATTTCAGGTGTTAAAGGCTGCAGGGTGTTCTTCGTTTCGGGTCCCAGTAACGGCGTTCTGGGTGGCCGTGGTTTGGATTCTCTATTACATATAGACCTGCCCTATGATCATTGTCCATGAAGGCATCGGAAAAACACTAGAGGCCATTTATTTGAGTAATTCAAATTCGATTTATTATTAATCAATAGTCTTCATGCATGAGCTTCAAGCAATGATCAATGGCCATTTTGAGGTCCTTTGACCTCAAACTTCTCACATCTTGTTAAAAGATTATCATTACTTTGTACTTTTCACGCTAAGCTGTTTTTCAGCAAGACACTTGACACCATCTTTGATCTTTTGTCCTGGAGGCTTTGGCAGGGGCAGTGCAACAAAAAGTTTTCAGAGATTCAGACAGAACATCAATAGTAAAACAGCGGTTCAGCCTCGTGCCCCTTTATTACGTTTACCGAAAATTAAACAACCGGAGAAAGTTCCACGGTTGCGTTCCATATGGAAACAAGTAAATAAGGTTAACACTATTTTTTTCAGAGGTCCGTGCACTCTGTGGTTCATTTTTGCACTTAATACTTTATGGGCAAGGCAGCAGTTTGCTTGGTTAAAAAAATATCCTTTTTTTATTTTAAAGAGATCACATCGATAAAGATGTAAAATCTTTGCTCTCTTTATAAGCATCCGGTTGACAATGTTTAGTGTATTTCTTTAAGACTTTCTATTTCATTTTTTTTCATGTATATTGTGCCCCCAAAAAATCAATAATCGAAATCGATGATGCTTATTCTTATTTTATCGCCCGTAAGGGTCAAAGACAGCATGGTCTTTAATTTTCCTTCTGTATAGGACTGTGAGGACCCTGTGCTCGATAGAGGCAGGGTCGAACTGCATTCTTGTCGTTTACCATTGCCTCATTATTTGCCATATTTTTGGAAGTGTCAAAAGAAAAGAATACAAAGGATCTAAGAAGAACTTGCGTCCTGCAGCATAGCGCCATCTGGCAGTTTGGCCATGGATTAAACAGGCATCATCCTACATTCAGCACATCGTTTTATTTTCAACAGAGATAAGCACAATACGCTGAAGAGGTTTACGCAAAAAAATGATGGCGCAGCTCGTTTGCTCATCCCATTTTGGGAAACAATGATTGCTCATTTTTTTTTAAATTACAGTACAATATCGTGGTTCCGACCAAATAATATTATGTGATATATAAAAACGACGCAGCGTTTCTTTTCGAGCAGTAGAATTCTGTAATAACTTAGTGATCTTTAAACGTCTCCTTTCCCCTATTACTCTCAAATGGACTTCTTGAAAATGATTTTCGACTTTATTGGTGTTTGTTTTTAATCGGCTAAATTCAATATGGAAGTTCTTCTCATAATCATATATATATATATGAAATATAATGTTCTGAGTCTTCTAAATCAGGCTTACCGATTGCTTTCTTTGTTGGCAAGGTATTTCGCATTTGCATATTTAATAAAGTTTTAACCAGTGAAGTAAGCTAATTTTGTGAAATCCAAATCTATTAATAGGGTTCACCAAATCTTTATTATAGTATTCTTAAAAATGGTTTGACAGCTATGAATTGCCACAAGACAATGCGAAAATCCATATCTTCACAATGAGCCTTTCGAATGGTCTTCAAATAAATCGGGAAAGCTTAGAACTAGTTTCTCTGATATTCTACGCCTTTGAATAAGCATTTAAATCTATCTTAAAATAGATTTGGAAAGTAGGCATACATAATAAGCTGGTTCTCCTTATCAAGCCAAGTTCAAACACGTGTTAATTAAAGATATTATTGTTGTTGTTTTTTTCTCGATTGAGCCCATTATTAGTAACGGTCATTGCAATATATTAATTACGACCTAGATTCTTTTTTTTTTATATTTCTTCAAATCTTTCTTTTTAATTTAAAAAATCGTATTAGTTGTCTTTTTTTTTTTTTAAACAAAATAAGAAACTCTATCAAATATTGAACTTATCTTATTAAGATGGTTGCTTAGACCCTGTCTGTGTCTAAATTGTATTTTTATTTAAAGTGACACCAGCAATTCCTAAGAAGTTTTTTAAACCTTTCTATGGTCATCGTTTGAAGGACGACGGTGGCATAATGAAGGTCTACAATAAAGCGTACAGTATAAACCTTCTCTGACATATTTTCTACATATGTATTCGAAAAATAGTCATAATGCCATCTTCTTTTAAAACTTTTTGTAACTTTGTTAAAAATTCGTTTCCCATTCATCTAAAAATGTGTCTTAAGTGTATTTAATAAAGCATTCTTACTTGGGGCAACTATAGTCTTATTGTGCTTTATCTCTTTTAAATAAAACTCAGTTCTTGGTAGCGGATCAACTTGATAAAGCCTTGCGCATATTTTGCTCGTTTTTATTAGAGCCAGCCATGACGTCATCGTTTTTCCTCCGTGTTACAATAACTAGAACTGAAACATTATCCCTACGTGAGAGGGCGCTTTTGATAATTAAAAGAAACGTGAAGCCGTTAAAAAGGCGTGGGAGCAAAGCGTGACAACTGCAACTATGCCGGTTTCGAGGCGTGAAAAAAATCATGGGCTTGACAGGTGGTAGCTAATTAACCGCCAAAACTTTCACATCTGATTGGAGTTAGATGACACTAAACTCACAAATTCTTCTTAGCGCGGCCCTGCGCAAACTTTTGCGACCAAACTGGCAAACGGTCAGTGTTGTTCCGACTTTACCTGTGAGAACGGCTTCCCTCTTATCATGGACCTAATTGAATTCATATTCATTGTGAAATAGTGTTTTTAGTATCAAGAATTCATAACGTCAACATTTATTGTCGTCCTTAAGAGTCAATATGAAAAATTAGTCTCTAGAGTTAAATATGAGTCAAAGACGGTGATGAAAAATAGCTATCGATTTTCATAGCTTTGCGGTAAAGCCCGATTATACTAGCTTCGCGGAGGGTCTCTTGTCTGACGTATTACATGGACGTCAGTGGAAAAAAAAACAAAACATGTGAATGCATTTTAAGAATTATGGTTGTCGGTGCAAATTTTGAACTTGTCACCATTTTGCTTTATCAGTCTATATAATAAAGCTTGTTGTATACGAAAAAGGAGTTTTTGATAAAGATATGCCAGTGCACGTTACTTTACTGTACCGGCTCTTATTCAAATGATGCTAGATCGATACAGAAAACAACAATTACTATAAGACTATAACGGTACGAACTAGAAATGCCTATAGGTGCCCTGCATTGCTGGAATTCATAGCAGCCCTTTTATGTTTACATGATAATAGACATTTAAGGTCATACGGACTGAGATGTGAACTGAATATTCTTAAAATTGTTCTTTTGTAC
>JAWDGP010006611.1:947500-1100000 GCA_033675545.1 Elysia crispata
AAATATTTCTCAGTTTAAACTTTTGTCAATTTTAATATTATTCCTAATCCCAGCAGAGCACGGAGCAACCTTACTTGACGTCATAAGTCAGTTAATTAAATAAATCTTTGTCGAAACCTAATAGATTGGGTTAAAAAGCCTTAAAAATATTTTTTGAAAAGTAAATCAGCAAACTCAATGTAGATCAAATAAGTATCTAATCCGAATGAAGGTATAGAAAGGAGCATTTTGAACGGCTTGCAATCTGTTTCAACAAAAAATTAATAAACCCTTCGATAAAAATCATCAAAACCTTCGTTGAAGATTAAACACTGTGCAATGTGAGATTTCATTGTGAGAAGTTTCAGTCGGTCTTGTTTTTTATGTACTGCTGCCTTTTGTTTCCTCTCTCGCTGTCACTTTTTTTTTTTTTTAAGGTTCGTTGTTGTTGGAACTCTCCAAGCTGCTGGATTTGGTCATGGTTAAAAGTAAACAAAATAATATAATTCGTAGTTTCTATATACAGTTTTGATTTTCGCAGAGTTTATTGATTGTTTTTTGATCGACATAGCTTTACAGTTTTGAGCAATAGCGTAATGCAATAATCCAAAGCTGTCCAGTCTTTGTTGTGAAGATTTCCATTTTGTCAGAATGAGAACTATTTCAGTTTGTTTCATATTCTGTATATACACTTACAATGTATTCAAATGTTGATTTTTTTTTTTTTGCATTTAAGGAAACTTTAAAAGAGTCCTCTGAGCAAAAATAAAAAGGTGCCGATCTTAGCGCTTTAAAAAATTTCGTGAAAATAAGAATCTATCGGTCAATTCATTTTTTTGGGTATCAAGAAAGTAAAATCTTTTTGCGCTCATTTTATCACTCCTTCTCCCCACCCCCCATTTTCTCTCTCTCTCTCTCTCTCTCTCTCTCTCTCTCTCTCTCTCTCTCTCTCTCTCTCTGTGTCTATCTGTCTGTCTGTCTGTCTGTCTCTGTCTGTCTGTCTCTCTCTGTCTCTCTGTCTCTGTCTCTCTGTCTCTCTCTCTCTCTCTCTCTCTCCCTCTCTTCCTCTCTTTCGTTTCAGATATCATTGATATTATATTTTTCTCCACATGATCCTCCTTTTTTTTGACATGGCGTATATCTTTATTTTCTTACCTAACCCTTTTAGTGCTGGATATACTTGCTAATTTTGTACTTTTACAATCTATCTAAATCCCTCTTTACACGCTTATTAAAAAATTGTGAATTCGCACGCTGTCTTCCGGAGATTCGTATATGCCCGTTTGTTTTTTGTTTTTGTTTTTTTTAAACATGATAATGAATGCTTGAAAATATCTATACATAGATTGGGATATTACAAAATTAGCTATTTGATTCATCATATGCTTTGGCCCGTTTCGAAGATTTAAGTTATCTCGTTATTTTTAGGCATTGAAATAAATAAAACAACTTTACGACGATAGTAAAGTAAAGAATTTAGCATTTGCGAATGGCTATTTATGCTCATTGAAAAATCTGGTATTATGATATCTTCAAAGCATCATAACATCCTTCAGGTTGCCCTATCATCTTTTTTTTTACATTGGCACTAATTACGAGAAATTCCCAGATATTATCAGGGAAAGTAAATAATTATTATTTGCTTAGATGTTATTTATAGATTACATTTTATAGACGAATGGATGGGAAATAATGGGTTTCAGCATTTCCGCAATAACACCCCTATAGATCAAACATGGGCTCTAAAGATGAAGATGTGTGTCGAATAAGCAGCTGAAATAATACAAAGAGAACAAAAAAATAGTACATAATATATTCCATATCCTTAAGATTTTATAAATTGTATAGCTTCATAGATCTTAAAAAATTGGTATTACATACGTTATAAGGCGCACCTATCGCACTATCGATCAATTATTATTTTCATAGCTTTGTTGAGATTTTTCATGGTCATACTGTTACACAGCTTCTCATATTTTATTATCTCGTGTAACAAGTTAGTATTTAAAAAAGGGAAACCTCCGATGAAAACGGGAGCGTTTGGCAATGAGACTAGTATTGAGAATTCTGAATCAACAGCAGTCATTGAATCAATATTTATTGCCTGTCATTTTTTGGCTATTTTGTAAACCGATAAATTATTGATTGATTTTCCTCGAAATATTTGCTTATGGTAAATCTTTTTGATAATACAAAATGATGCACTTTGGCCCAGCCATATGATCATCTGCAACAGATGTTTTGAGCTGTCAAGCAGTGAGCAGCGTATTATTATCCTCTCTAGACTAACGTTGCTACACTTTGTAGCACATCATCATCATCATTATCACTACTCCCTTGACTTATAGTGCTGTAGTGAATAGCATTTTCTCGACTAACGTTGCTGCACGCTGGTGTAGGTGCTGCGGTATGCAGTATTTTATAGACTAACGTTGCTACACTTTGTAGCACATCATCATCATCATCATCATAATTATTACCTAAACTCATAATGCTATGCATAGGAATATCACCATCATTCCCTAACTTACATCACCCTAGTATTAAGAAGCTGCGCTGCTTCGCATGTCACCTTAATCTTCTTGCCTTACAATGCTTCTCTCATTTGACGGCAAACTACCCTAATCCCCTGGAATACGAAGCTGCACTTTATAACATATTACCAGTACCCCATATTTTAAATATTTGACGCCCTTTTTTTTGTCTCTCTTCATAATGCTTAAAGAATTCATCCGAGTTCAACTTTTTTAGTTTATTTATTTATTTTTATATGGTGTATCAATTTGGCTATTTTTATTTTTTATCTTCCCATTTTATTTAGTATGTGTTTCCTTCTAACCGATTTTACACAACGGTAAGCTTTAGCGTAAGTCTTTGCTCTGGAGATTGAATTTCGGGTAAAGCTAAAACAATCGCTCTATTGCTATTTCAACAAAATATTGCCCTGTTGCTGGTTAAATATTATCCTCTCACAGCTATACGGATTTTTCCCAGTAGTTCATTTTTTTCGGTGTCTGGGGCTTGTTTAAGACGCTTCTTGATAGATAACTAAGGGATAATCTACAGTTATTTGCATTGATAACGCTCTGCCATAATCTTCTATATCTTCTATACCCTCTTCTTCTTCGCTCATTAGATAGGCAAGTTCTCTCTCTCCCTCCCCCTCTCTCTCCGTCTTTCTTTCTTTCTCTCTCTCTCTCTCGCTCTCTTTCTCTCTCTCTATTTTTCTCTCTCATTATTTCTCTCTCTGTCTCGTTTATTGCATGTGTATATATATATATATATATATATATATATATATATATATATATATAATTATATATATAATTTTATACTGTTGCCATCTCAACAAAAAGCCTTGTTGGCTGGTTAAATTTAATCCTCTCACAGCTTTACAGATGTCTTTCCCAGTAGGTGATTGTATCCAACTATGAATCGATATAAGGTCACTTGTTCGTTTATGCAAATATTATGATACTCATCTGTTTTTTTTTTTTTTGTGATTGATAGCATTATTAAAGCCGAGAACAGTTCGTTTATTTTGTTCTTAGCTCTCTCTCTCTCTCTCTCTCTCTCTCTCTCTCTCTCTCTCTCTCTCTCTCTCTCTCTCTCTCTCTCTCTCTCTCTCTTTCAATGGCTTCAAAGACAAACAGAGCATCTGCCTAGATCGGACTAGATCAGATATATTACGACAAAACAAATAATTAAATTAAGAGCCGAACTTTTTCGAAGTTGAAGATTAAAAACAAAATAGAATGAGGACAATTCAAAGATTAGTAGCCTTTGTATATAAATCTAAACTAGTAGGGATGTAGCACGATCCAACCTTTGAACTGTTTTATATGAATCCTTATTTCCGACTCCTCGACATGATCTGAGACAGGTGTAAAGGTATGGCGTAAATCTGTCAATTTTGTGCTGCTTTCCATAAATCGGAGGCAACACGTCTGACGTCTGAGCATTTTGTGGGATGATGACGATGATGTAACCTGCACGTTTCTTTGTGTAAACACACATTTAACAATTGTTGTTTAGGAATGTTTTGCTTTTGCCAAAAGTATTAGCTTAAGATGTCAATTTTTTTTTACTTCAACGCTGCTCATGAACTTCTCAATCTGTAAAACTTTTTTTCATATGCGACTGTTTGTTTCCTTCTCATTCTTTTTCACGCGAATTCAACGGGAAGCCTTAACGAATTCTTCTCGTATGCTACACAATAACCAAATGGCAAAAATTTTAAAGGGTGTATAGATGTTTCCGGTATAAATAAAAATTGAAAATTTAATTCAACTTTATCTCGCTCCTCCTCAGAATCCAACACATGTGTAAACCGATCTGTACTGGTCACGTTGCTCCAGAAAGCTGTCTTTGACAGCGAGCTCGTATACCACGTGACAACCAATATGACCCATCTGGACCGGTGGGACTTCACTGGATCGTTTGGTTTTGTCGTCTCAGTTGTAACTACCATTGGTAAGTGAATGTGTCAGTGCGTTGTACAGCTACCTATTTTATCGTCTCATTTGTAACTTCCATTGGTAAGTGAATGTGTCAGTGCGCTGTACAGCTACCTATTTTATCGTCTCATTTGTAACTTCCATTGGTAAATGAATGTGTCAGTGCGTTATACAGCTACCTATTTTGTCGTCTCAGTTGTAACTACCATTGGTAAGTGAATGTGTCAGTGCGTTATACAGCTACCTATTTTGTCGTCTCATTTGTAACTACCATTGGTAAATGAATGTGTCAGTGCGTTATACAGCTACCTATTTTTGTCGTCTCAGTTGCAACTCCCATTGGTAAGTGAATGTGTCAGTGCTTTACACAGCTACCTGGTTTTGTTAGATAAAAATAAAACGGTAGTAAAAAGATGTCTTATTTCACCAATCTTTTTTTGGTACACGAAAAATCTTTGGATATTGTTTGAATCAGGCTGTCACACATATAGAACATTAATCTTCTTATTAGAAATTTTTAATGCATTGTTGCTTAATTTATCCTGCCATCGCAAAGAACATCCACGAAACACGTAGAGCGAGAACCATATCGGAGGCCGAAATAAGCTCTCAATAAGGCGTCTCTGTCCTCTGTTTGACAGCCAGGGATTGGTGATGTTTAAAAATAAAACAGCGGAGGCTTAGCACAGCTCTGTGGATCAATAAGTATCAAATGAGAATGTTCTGTTTCCCTTAATAGAGAAACACTTAGGAACAGAATGATTATTTATTTTGAGAAGTGTTATTCAATTTCACCGCTTTGTAAGTGGCATGTTTGTCCTGCTTTCTTGACATCGCCAGAGGTTGTCAACAAACTAGCACCTGAGGTGTAAGGCGGTTTAGGGAAAAATCCACAATCTTTTTTAAGCGATTGGCTCGATGTACGTGAGTTGGGTCACGGTTAATATAAAGGGTTTTAAAATTTCGGAAAAAAAAACCGAATTTGCAAGATAAACCATCCGTGAAGCGCTTCGACAGTGTAGAATTGACGGGCATCCAGGCAGCTAAAAATTGGTACAAAGTAGGAATTATTTACACTGGATTTTTCAAGTACGTATTTGGTTACCCGAGATCCTTCAGGGTAATTCTATCAAACTTGCTGATTATGGCGAAAAGGGAGTCCAGAATACCATAAATGTCGGACTTTTTTTTTTTCTTGTCTTGTTTTGTTCTGAGTATTTTTTCTTTTTTTGTGTGTGTGCGTGTCTGTTTGTTTTTACTTTAGATCACATATTTTCGGGGTAAAAAGCATCTAATAAAATAAACAAGAGACTTCTACAACGACGTTGTTACATTGAAAACAAGGAACACCGAGCAATCACTATGTCTCATAGAAAATTGAGAATCCCTCGCAGTTGAATAATAATAGCTTTGTCCTATGTTATTTGGGGATAGCTTTCATATAAGAGCTTATGAATCTTTTTTTTTTTTGATTCGTGTGTTCCTCTGAAACCTTGTATGACTCTGAAAATAGGTCACCATATTAATTTTTCCTCATCAAACGAAATTAAAATCGTTCTAGTTCTGTTAATGTTCTTAAACACCTCATCCCCTTTCTATTTTCATTTTCATCGGGCAATAAGCGATTCCTTTTTTAAACGTTCTTAAAACCTTTAATTATCTTAAAATAATAATGTTATAAATCGATTGCATCTTGATTTTCTAACTTTGCTTCAGGCAAAATTTCTTTTATATAGGATGGAATTGGAGCTAACTGCAAAACAATGAAATACTGGCATTCATAACCTTTCCCCAGTGGCATCTAGATCTGCCCTCTTTCCACGTAAAAATAATAAAGCCTGTTTTTTTTTTTTTTCTTGTCAACTTACAATTTTGTGATTTCATGAATATTACATAATTCCAACGCATTAGCTAGTAGCAGATCCATAAAAAATTATATCTCCTTGGCAGCCACGGGCAATTGAACAGCATTAATATTGACTCGTCTAGTTGAAGGTGCCATCTTCTCCATTTGACGTAAATCTTAGCGAAGCGTTCGATATTGGTTTGTTAAGACTGTAAGTTATAACTAGATAAAAAAATCTATGAGTCATGTTTCCGGATCAGCTGGGAGTGTCAGAACACGTGAAATGAAGATTCCTTTTTCTTGAACCACTATCAAACTTTCTTTGTCTAAGCTTTAAAGTTGTATAACAAGGAGGGGATGAAATCTTCAGCACGTGTTTTTTTTTTTGCCATTCATGCAAAAGTTTTTTTTGGGTTTTTTTTTCTGTCCCACTGAAGTCTGTGTAAACATGTTGTAAGCCTCTTTATCTCCATCTCTCTATCTCTTCTTTCCTCTCATTATTTCTCTTTTTCTCTTTATCTATCTATGTTAGGGTTTTATAACATTCCCTCTTAGTATCTTCCTTATGTCGTTCTTTCATTTTGTCGTCTGTCTTCCTCTCTTTTTCTATCGTTGTGTCTTCCTCTATTCTTTCTCCCTGCCCATATAGTTATTTAACTATCTTCGCGTCCCTTTTTCTATCTATTTATCTAAGAAGCATCATCTATAAACACATTGAGATGGATAGATAAATAGATAGACAGAAAGATAAATTGACAGATTCCTTAAAACCTCGTCTTACTAATTTTCTTTCTCCTCCCCATCTCTGTCTCTCTGAATATAAACATGTATGTTTTTTTCTCTTTTTCTATCTTTTTCTTCATCTCCTTCTAGAAATCCCTCATTTAAATATTGTTTTGTATAAGTAGCCTAACTCAAAATGCAGGAACTGTCGTATGCACGTTTTCGTGAAGGGATGTATTTTGATCAGACATGAGATCAAATATGTTAAAAAAAAGATGATAATCAGCACAGTGACAAAAAAGAGGATCAAGGACAAAAATTGCACAGAGCATTATTATCTTTGACGGGAACATTCTTGACATAAGTATAATACTTTAATGGTCAAATGGGAGCCGAATAAAACTAGGCTAATTGGTAACAAAACGCTGCGAATAGCACTTTCTATAAAGATATCCGCACAGTGTGTCGGTAGTTCAACTTCTATTGTACTGGGCAATGCGGTGCTTTCGAATCAGTCCTTAGATGAAAAAACAAAACAAAAAACTAACAAGAGTCGAAAACCAGGCGGTTAGCTTATAAGTAAGCTATTTTTAATTGAATTTGTAAAACCGCTATTCACAATCAATCTTGGTTATCTATGAAAGAAACAGGAAATACAACATATGTCTTTCGATACGATTTTTCCCAATGAAAACATCTTTCAACTCTTCTTATTTGTGGACTCTAAGTTTCAACAGGGTAAATGTACCTGTCTGTCTCTGTGCTCTTTTTCTTTGTTACAGTAAAAACACACACATACACCTATTTCTTTTTTTAACCAAATAGGCCTTTTTTCCTGAGGGTTGAAATCGATTCCAGCCATGATCAGTTTTCTTTCATATCTAAACCATTAAACCCAAATTTGGCGTCAGATAAATATCATGTTTCACAACCTCATTAATTCATTTAATCCATGGTTCACAATTATTTTCTCTTAAACATTAATGGGCAGGGCCAAAATAGCAAATTCTCCATCAAAGATAGATGAAACGGCTCTGTATAGTAGATCTTAACAGGCGCCGATTCAACGCTTGCGTAACGTCGCGTGACGTATTATTTTTATTAGAATGGACATGATGCTTGGTGACCAGTTATGCCTAACATGTCTGCATCCGTGGTCAAGCTGAGGTAGCCATTACTAGCTTTGACATGGAAAAGCTAGCGATTAGGTTCACTAAGAGAAATGAAGAGGTTGTTTAAAAACAACACAGAAGCAGGACAATGAGTGTGTGCAAAACAAAGCATGAAGAGAAAAGATTAACTCGGAATCTTGGAAATTTTTAAAAAATTTAAAGTCTAGCCTCTGAGCCTTTCAGTTGAAACGGATGATAAGAATTTCTTCAACTCCTCTTTCCCCTTTTGCTGTTCTCATCCATTTTTCCTACCTCCATCATTTCCACTTCATCTTCTCTGCTGCTCCTCTTCACCTCTCATCCTCTATTTAATTCTCTTCTTCTTCTTTATCATTAACATTATTATTATTTTTTTTAATATTATATATAATGATATATTTTCTTAAAATCTTTATATACAAAAATATATTTATCTTCATCGTACAATAAATTTTTAACCTATATCCTCCGTCATTTATTGATTTGCTTAGACAAAATGAAATTCTTTGTTCTACTTTTCCATGCTGGAAACCAATTAAAAATGTCTGCGCGAGATAAGTAATTTTGTCATGAGTTTGCGAGTATCAATGACTGGTGGAAAAATCGCTCGTCGCAGGTTCAAATGACGCTTAAAGGTAAGATTTAGGTCATGAAGATGGATGTATTCATCCGCCACGCCCAATCAGCACAACTTATAGTCTAGTTCCGACAGATAAAATGCGCGTCCTCTGAGAATCGGAGCAGACGCACGGTTGACTGACATAATCAATTAAAAATCGTTGGGAGCACAGAATAATTAATGAATAGAATATTTAGGTTGAGGCCTGGTACGTCTGATTTCTAAAGGCTTGTATTCTCGACAAGGCCTACACTTAAGAAAAAACAGCTACACACCTGTTAAAGAAATTGCCCAGGGACTATTGTTCCATTGGAGCCCTCTACTATTTTATTTATAATGTTTCAATACTCTATCCCGCTAGGCTTCTCTGCGACTATTGTGTCTGATAAACATGGTCGGAGGAGCTTTTTTATTTTATTTTCAAAAACATAATTATTTTAGCGATGAAGAAAAGAGAAATTTATGGAAAGTAGCTCATTAAAAACAAAATATTCTCATTAATTCATTTCTCCTGGGCTATATCCCGCAACCTTGAAAATCGTATCAAACCCAGTCCGTAAGGTATTCGGGTGGTTCAAGTTGGATCCCGTTTGCAAGCGCTGAAATAGCAGTTTGCGAAGATCCTGAAACACTCTGTGACCACTTGAAAACCATGTTCTCAGACTTCTTTGGATGCCATCATTAGGAAGTCATTAGGTTGATTATCCGGTTCCTTGGACTGTCCTTAAAGGTGAAAAATTTTTATGTTAAATCTGTTTTCAATGACTACAGCAGCAACAACAAAAACTACAGGTACTGCTACTACTATTACCACTACCGGTGCTGCTGCCACTAATAATAATAATAATAATAATAATAATAATAATAATAATAATAATAATAATAATAATAATAATAATAATAATAATAATAATAATAATAATAATAATAATAATAATAATAATAATAATAATAATAATAATAATAATAATAATAATAATAATAAAGTGCATTTATATAGCGCATATCCAAATGATTAAAATGCTCTATGCGCTTTACAAGAAAAAGAATAAGATAGAAGCAGGCTAGACGGCCTGAACATGCATACATAACATACAGAATGACGTATATAGCATAAAGAAAAACATACATATTATATAAAAAATAACATGCACAACATACATGTGCTTAAGAATATGATACAAGTAAAACATCATCTACTGCCGGGAATACGTTGTGGTGAATAAATGGTGTTTAAGCTGCCTTTTAAGGGTCTCTATGGAATCAGACTCTCTGATATATCTGGGGAGCCGATTCCACATGGTTGGTGCCACATAAGAAAATGATCGCTTGCCGTAGGCAACATAGTTTTTATGTGGTTTGACAAGAATTGTTCGGTCGTTATAGCAGATCACTACTACTACTACTACTACTACTACTACTACTACTACTACTACTACTACTACTACTACTACTACTACTACTACTACTACTACTACTACTACTATTACTGTTACTCCTCCTCCTACTACTTCTACTTCTACTACTACTACTACTACCACTACTACTACTACTACTACTACTACTACTACTACTACTACTATTACTGTTACTCCTCCTCCTCCTCCTCCTCCTACATCTACTTCTACTACTACTACTACTACTACTACTACTACTACTACTACTACTACTACTACAAAAACAACAACTACTACTAGTAGTAGTACTATTACTACTACTATTACTACTACTACTATTACTACTACTACTACTACTACTACTACTACTACTACTACTACTACTACTACTACTACTACTACTACTACTACTACTACTACTACTACTACTACTATTACTACTACAACTACTACCACTACTATCACTCCTACTATTACTTCTACCACTCCTACTATTGCTTCTAAAACTACCGCTGCTGCCTAAGCTACTTTTGCTAATTTGACTGAAACTTTTATTGGTTTCTTTTATTTAAAGTGGCTGCATTGGCTGCTTTTTTTATTATTATTATTTTTATTATTATTATTATTATAATTTATTTTTTGTTCTGCTTAGTTTTTGTTTTTTGTTTTGTTGATTTTTTTAGTGAGGAAAAAAACGGGAAGGAGGAAGTGCGCTCCTTCTATTAGTCTATGATCTGTTGTGGAAATAAACATCTCTTATTATCATATCATACTAGGTTTTGGCAATTTATCGCCTTTCACGATGACGGGAAAATCTATGTGCCTGGTGTACGCTCTGTTTGGGATTCCCCTGACAACGGTCATGCTTCGCGGTATAGGGGAGAAGATGGCGCGAGTTGTCTGCAACATACGGAAATGTCGGAACCCGCTATGCGTGAATTCCAAGCGCGTAAGTAGAACTAGATTGCACTTAGCACTTCAAAATAATAGTTGGAAAATTTAAGCATATGTGCTAAAAACTTTGTGGGGGAAAAGAGATGAAATTCTACAAGAAGTGAATGTTCTTATTTTAAATGTCGCTTAGAACTTGGAGTTAAAACCTGCACTGTCGTGCGTAAGCCTTTTGAGGAAGTGAATAAGTTATCTGTTTTGTTTCGATATTTCATGGTGTTATAATTATAGAGAATAATGGTTTTCAGGACAGAAATTAAAGCTATGATTTTATTATAAAGTTGAGATAGAAGAAAAGTCAATTTCAAAATGAGTTGTTACACTTCGTAATTTTTTTTTTTTTTACGTTTTAAGAATGAAACAAAATGAATCATAATTACTTAAACATTAACCTTTTTTAAGGTTATTGTGTAAATTAAATCAGTTTTTATTCTTTTGACGTCAAATTTACGTTAATGGTCAATGAAGTGTGTAAAGACCAGATTTATTGTCATTAATGAAACTTAACTTTTTTATATTAATTTGTTTTTCGTAATAATTGGGTTTTTTTATTTTGTTTGTTCAGAACGTAACACCCCGCCACACACACACACACCCAAGGCTACATATTATTACCAATAACTTTATCAACGATATTATTAATTCATTATTCAGTTGGACTAATTACTAGTTCCTTTAAATGGATAACCAGATGTACATATGTCTCTCTTTCCTTCTACAGTTGAGTCGAATTGTAAACTTCGCTTACATCAGTCTTGCGGGCTTCCTTGTCATCTTCATTGGGCCGGCCATGGTATTTACCTACGTGGAGCAGTGGACATTTGGGGAGTCTGTTTACTTCTGCTTCACCACACTTACCACTATTGGCTTTGGCGATTACATCATAGGTTGGTTATTGGACTTTAGCGCGGATCAGACTTAATGAGCCAAACGCATCAATTATCAAGTTTAGAAATGACGTCTCAAAACCACTGCTCCAGTAATCCATAAAACAATTACAAATAATTGGAAGCCTAATCATTTTATAGTCATGTATTTTTTATTGTTCAAAAAAGCATGGAAAGGCCCGATGCTCGAGAGATGTGTTCCAGAAGCATCAAAGATATTTTAGTTTAATCTTGTTATCGTTTGGACTTGTTGAGTGGTGAATAAGGGGTGCTTAATTAATTACAGTGGAACCTATCTGTACAGGTTGCTTGGAATTGAAGGAGAGAGAGAGAGAGAGAGAGAGAGAGAGAGAGAGAGAGAGAGAGAGAGAGAGAGAGAGAGAGAGAGAGAGAGAGGCAGCTGTTAAACACTATTAATCATAGGACGTTAATTTATTATAATTGTAAATAGAGTTTTGGTGAAATCGAGAGAGAAATCAGTAGTAACACATATAAGACTGTTGATTAAGTATAATTGAACCAAAAGGGTTTGGTCGGAATTGAGTTGTGAAAATACAAAAAGATAGACAGATAGACAGATGGAGAAATAGAAGAGAGAGAGAGAGAGAGAGAGAGAGAGAGAGAGAGAGAGAGAGAGAGAGAGAGAGAGAGAGAGAGAGAGAGAGAGAGAGAGCATGAGACATTCAAAGACAAGCAGGCAAAACGCGGTAATGAGATCTGATTGTGTTGGTATTTGATTTTGCGTTTTCTTTCCTTATCTTTGTTATGAAACATCAGTGCTCCAATTAACCTATTATGAGATAATCTTTAGGAAAACTGAAATTTAAAAAAATGAAAATGAACAAATAGATGGAAAAATATACCCATATTAGAGAATCCTGATCTGATACTAAATAACGACCTTATATTTTAAAAAAGGAAACTAAAAGTAAAATGAGGATTATGATTACTTTGCGGTAATGGTAACATCACGCATAAGCTTTCGACGTCATAAAAGTATGGGAGTCATATTTTTTTTTTCCCTTTTATTAGTTCTAAGTTGTTATCATTTTATTTATACTGCGTAATTCAATTCTCATTTAATATTGAGCTATAAAAGGTATCGTTTCTCATTGAATTCACCACGGAATCAGGATTGTGATTATAAACTAAGGTTGCGACTCAGCCCAGAAGTTTCATTAATAAGTGCCAGAGAAAAATTGAAAAAAAAGAAGCGTTGGAGGAAAGGGAAAACATACACTTTCAACAGCCATAGGACTCTTCTAAAAACTGATTAAAATCTATTTCGGCTGCGAACCTGCTACTAAATTAACACAGTCTAACTCTTCGTGTTCAAAACTTTTAAAATTAATTTATTAGTTGTACTGCTTTCTAGGAGTAAATCTTTTAATATGTACGTAATCCAACGCGAAATGTTAACACGTTCAAGAACCAAAATATCTTTGTTGCGAAGAAATGGGGGCCTAAAATTCAGTTCACTATATGGGGAGAAAAAAAACATCCAAGAAATTAAAAAGTTCTGGAAGTGAATTACGAGTTTGTTTGGTTGTTCTTTTTTTAAAACTAAGTTTTGGCTATTAAGTTTCATTTTTAATATCCGGTGAATTAATGGATTGATGTACAATAAATCATGTCAGGATGAGTGTACCCTGGAAGTGACCGAGATTTTTTTTTATTTGTAATCAACCATTTTTATTATTTGTTTCTTTTACTCTCTCTGCATAAGAGCTGAGAGCGACCTAAGAGACGTTTAACAATTCGACAGGTCCAGCTTCTAGGAAGAATATATTTATTTGCTAGAAGATTTAGAGATTTTATCTTCTGATAAATGAACTCTTAAAGAGACACCATGAAGGATTTAATTTTCTTTTATCTTTGTATGTTATTGATGACAGAATTTTCTAAACGGATTATAGTAAATTGATTGCCGATTACAGACGCTGTCTATCTTTCTCTCTGAGTCTCTGTCTCTCCCTCTCTCTCTATAATTATGTCTGTCTATCTTCCTCTCTCGTTTTCTATCCTTTCTCTCGCTCGCTCTTTCTCACTTTGTCTTTCCATGCATCCATTCATCTATCTTTCTATCTATCTATCTATCTATCTATCTATCTATCTATCTATCTATCTATCTATCTATCTATCTATCTATCTATCTATCTATCTATATTTTTATGTATCTCTTTCTCCATCGCTCTTCTCGCTCCCTCTTCTTTTCCTTCTTTCACAGAAAAAAATCAAGACAGTTTTGAAATTTAAGAATGCATTAATTTTGTCACTGAAGAGTCGAATTTCTCGTTATCCTTAGAGATCTCCCTATGAGCAATACAAAAAAAATACTCTCATTGTAACTCATTCTGTTTAAGAATTCATTTTTTGCAATGAGGAAACGTTTGATTTTACTAAATTTTTTTATTATTTTTTTGTAATATCAGTTTAAATGTATGTATTTAAAAAAAAAAGCATGTTCCTTAGGTGAAAATAATATTACGATATAGTTGGACTTTCAAAGTTATTTTTTTTTTTTAATGTTTTAGGGCAAAGCAGAAGTAAGTCGAGTAAAGCTAGAGCATAACTTGAATATATAGAGCATTGATTAGCTCAAAATTGATATCAAATATGCACCAAAGCTACCCGTAAGGCATTCAGTATAATGTATTTATCGATTCGCTATCCGGCCATGTAGGGAGGCAACGCTTACATGACAAACGTAAGTAATTATTTCACTGCCAATATCGATGAAAGCGAAAAATTTAGCACACATTTCCGTGTCTTTTCCTTTTTATTTGTATTTTCTTTTTTTCCCCCCTATCTCTTTAAAAAAACAAACAACAGAAAAACGCACTAGGTTAGACATTTCTCCTTTAACGCAAGGAGAAAAAACATGATAACACGAGTCTAGAATTCGACAAAATGAATTTGAGCAAATAATTGCAAAGCTAGAAAGAGTTAACACGGCAAATGATGCAAAATGATTGGCTTTTCTTTTCCTAAAATAGGCTACAATTACGAGGAATTGATACTGCTGTAAGAAAATCCATAGCCCCAACCACAACCTCTCCTCAAATCCTTCCTCTCCACCTCCTTTTTTTCTAATCGAGAACATTTCTTTCTTCGTCTTTCCTTTCTACCGCAGGGATCCACGAGAGACGTTTTACCGATTCCAGGATCCACGAACTGTATGAGATGATAGCATATCTTTGGATAGTCCTCGGATTAGCCTACCTAGCTCTCGCCAAGTGCTATCTCGCTGATTTCCTCCTGGCTAAGGCCAACGCCATGGAGAGAGGCACCCTCAGGCGTCTGGCGGTGAGTGGTGTGAGAGGGACAGGAAGAAAGGTGAGCGGGGTGGGGGGGGGAGGGGGCATGTCTGGGTATAATTTTGCCAATTCTAATGAGTATGAGCCCTGAAGATCTTTTCATGAGATGAAAAATGTGGTGCTATTTAATATGATCGATATTGATGAGGAATATCAAACTAAAAAAATTTCTATTAACTCCTTAGTAGAAGGGCCGCTTTCATTTCACTGAATTTTTTTTTCTTGAGGAACATGTCAATCAAAGGCAAATGTCAACTTGTATGTTTTCAACACAGTTCGCAGTTCGACTTAAACTTAATATTACTGAGCCTTGTTTTAAGATATTTATGATTTATGCAGCGAAAGAAAAATTCTAATAAACTAAAGCAATGATACTGTCGTTGTGCTGTGAATATCTTTTTCTTTTGGGGTAGGGAGGTTGCTGTTTTTTATTGTTGATGAGGATGATGATATTGATCAACAGAAATTTCTAAAACGTGTTTAGCCCACCCAGGTTTTGGCCATACAATTTAAAATATCATCCACTCTTGTTTCCTTGCAAAAATAACACTTTTAAGGCTTAAAAATGTAGATTAGTAATGCCTTACACATTTTCTCATCCTCTAAAAGTAAATAGATATAGTATTTTACAATAGGTCCAATTTTTTTTTCAGTTTTTCACTGGATTCGCTTGTGTGTTCACTAAATACCATATTTAGTTCAAGTTAACGGCGGGGAAACTGCATTTGAAACTATAACAGTAGTTAATGCAGCGAAAAAAACGGAAATCTGGAAATACAATACATTTATTAGCTTTAAGAGATTACCAACCACATTTCACGGATGCAGCTCAAAATTCATAGGCTTTTTCATCTTTTGGTAGGAAAATAGGCTGCTTAAAGAAATGATTTTTGGACAAAACTATGCAATCGATTAAATTGAAATGAAAAAAAAAAAAAGAAATCACCAAGGTTTGGATTTCAATGACATTTTAAAATTGCACTTTATTTTGTAATAAGTCCAATTACGCAGATTTGCTTATAATTATTATTTTTTCCTTCCTTTCCTCCCAAACAGCGATATTGATTTTGTTGATGAAATCTTAAGTTCTTTTTAGCTTTTTTTTTTATTATTATTTTCATCCAATTTTGCATCAAGCGAACCTGGAGCGGGCCAAAAGGTGGTTCTGATCGTTCTTAGGAACAAATTGTCTTGGAGCATATGCTTAGCTATCATTGCGTATTACTCATAGCTAAGAGGTAGAGTTGAAATTCTTCAACTTTGAATCTGTGGAACATGCAACTCCAAGGTTTGTTTAGCAATCGCATTGTATCCATCTTTAATCATAACACCTCTTGAACCCTTTCTCCCACTCTTTCCTCTCCAGGCTTATTTCAAAGACGCGCCTCCAGGAGAACGGACCAATAATTCTGAAGAATCCGGAGCTGCTGCAGCTGCATCCACGTCTACCGATGGAAGGCGCACAAGAGTCCAAGTCGTGTCTTCTATGTCTTTCCCTACAGACGATACAGACGCTTCAGGAGGAAATGACCCTTTGAAGGAAGTCACATGACTCAGCATTACTTGTTCGCAAAGCAGCCGAAATGTGAAGCGCAAGCCATTGTAATTCTAGTGTAATAAAATCGAAGTCAATTCTAACGCTATCCTTTATCTGTTAGTAGAATTTCTGCTCTGCTAGAGATCACCAGGACGTCAAGCCGCGTGATGATAAAGTTACGTGCATCAAATTCAATACTGGCAGCTTTCCTGCCAAATTAAATCCTCTTTGACATATGACAAAACGTATTTTTAGTACATGACTCTCCCCTATGCTTATGCAACTATGGCGTTATGATGGATTCTATATCCTTCCAAGAATGTCCAGTGACAAACATAATAGAGCAAGTCTCTCGCCTGTGACAAACTCCACCAATCACAAGGGACAAACTGAACTGCATCAGTCGCGCGGCACGTTTTGAGTCGCCTTGAGAATGGAGATTGAACAGGGAGGAGGAGAAAAAGAAGAAAAAGATACAGGATAGGAAGAAGGAGGAGAACAGGATAAGAGACTGAGAGGTCTTTACAAACAGAACTACAAAAGATTGAAAACTACTGAAAGTTGTGGTATTTTTTTTAACCTAAAAGACAATATTATGCCTTATTCATATTTGGGCTATTATGTCTAGACTTGAATTTTGGACGAGATTTGTACATTATCAATGTAAACTGGCCCAGATTAACTAACTAAAGTGCACACAGTGTGTGCTTTTTGAGTTGTTGCAGGCAATTTAAATTAGGCTATTTTAAGGACCAAGAATAGTAATAATAAAGCTTCGCCCACAAACATGGCGTTGTCAGGAATGTCTTTCATGCAACAGACGAATACACTTCCAATTCATGTTTTAATAGTGACTGCAACTTGCATTCTCTGCTCTTACAAGTGCTTTATAAACCTGGCATTAATGATATAATTATGACAAAGGTAGCTTATCCAAGAGCTTCATGTTTCTTGCAAAATTGTCTAAATGGGGAAATCCCAAAAATACCTATACAATTTAATGACATTGTCCTTTTACCTTTGGACAATAGGCTTTTAACATCGAGTCTACTGGGAATGGAACATGCACGATTCATTTGTTTTGTTCATTTATTTTTTAACAAACTAACCCAAATATTGTACTTTAATGTTAATACGGTAAACTACATTAGTTTGGTTTGGACTGCTAACTTGTCAATTGTTACTTTCTCTCTAACTGCTGCATTTGATATACAATTTTTCTTTCTCTCATGTAAACTGAGAAAGTGAATCTCCAAATGTGTGATTGTTTAACTTATCATCAAAGTACTATGCACCTTACGCAATGTCAGTTATTTATCTATTTGTTCTTGGAATGGCTGTGCGTGATTGCGCGTTTTTTTTTGTTTTTTTTTTGTTTATTTGGTTGTTTTTTTTTATTTCAATAGACTTCTGTGTGAGAAAAATGTACAAATAAGCGTTGAATAACAATGTAAATTAACTCTCCGCTGATTAAGAAAAATTTATATATGCATTTTTAAACACATATTTTAACTGGACTTCACAAATATACTGTGGCCGATTAGGTATAAAAGAACCGGACGCTAGTTCTCTGTAGATCAGACAAATCTTTAGCCATCTAGATTCAAAAAGCGATTTCACAAATAGGTATTCTACCTGGTTAGACGTCATGGGTTCTATTCGTTAATCGGAACCATGTTGAAGAGGCCCATAGCCCTATCTTGTAGAATACTTTCTCTCAAAATTTACGTGCTTTATATATATTTTTGTCGACATGAATCAGCGCCCCATCTAGCATCGTATAGCGCCAGTGCAGTGCTTTTGAATGGTTTGGGTACCTCAACACAGACGACATTATTATTGCTGTTGTAGTTATATTTTCCTCTGTTACTATTATCTATTAGCTATCCCGAAATATGGATATCTCCAATGTTGAGCCGCATTTTCAGCTGAGGAACCATGGAAATTTCAAATTTTGAGGAGCAAAATATTTACGTTGTCTCAACGTTTTGGGGTATGCTATATTTTATAATAATTCCTATGCAGCCTATTTTTTTTCTAATTGCGATTATTTTGTAACTTATTCTGCCTGCATATAAAATGTTAATGAGGTCCAGCTAGCACATAAACATTTATAATACAATGTGCGATATGTTTTCTTTTTAATGTATTTGCTCTTTTTCGGTCTGTTAATCGACTACTATCTCTTTTCCAAAAACCATCTCTCTCACCCACTCTCTCTCTCTCTCTCTCTCACACACACACTCTCTCTCTCTCTCTCTCTCTCTCTCTCTCTCAGATGTACCGTTGTACGTCTGTCTCTCAGTCAATCTTTCTTATCTTTGTTTTTTGTTTTTTTTACTTTCTTACGCACTATTGAACTTGTTCGTTGTTTTAAGCTTTATATTGAGAGCAATCTTGCTCTGATTTAAGGGAAGATTAAATATATACATTTATCAGAATCGTTTCATTTGTGTGCGAGAGGCAGTAATAGCAAAGGTATTTTTCCTTATAACCACGCTGTTCCTATCTATTCTGGCGCTTTAGCATACTGTAAAATTAACACACATACATGTAGTTGCAAGACAGAGTAAGGACACAAAGTAGATTAAAGTCTAAAATTATTTTTGTTTAAAACATGCACGCTTAACTGCACTCAGAGTCTGATTCATTAAATATGTCAGAAGATCTGTTAAGTGCCCGTATAGCCTTCTTTGAGGGAATTTGTGGGGGTTTTTTTGAGTGTCCATTTGAAATGCAAATACAATGTATGAGGTTACAAAAAGCAACTTTGCAGTTTACTTGTCCCTAATCAACAAAAACCCCACATTGGCATTCAAACCTTCCTCGGTGAAATATTTGTCAAGTGAGCGAAAAGAGCCTCTGAAGGGGCAGCAAATTGCTTGAGTATGTACTTGTACATATAATTTGGCTCCATATGTCATCTCTTATTGATAACCAATACTAAAAAAAAAACATATAAGAGCCTGAATATTTTGCATAAAGTTGCCTACAATTGCAAATCAACCTTCTCATATATAATTAGTGATTGTCTTTATCAAATGCATCACCATCTTTTTGAAAACTATCATCTCAAATTAGCGTTGTTAGTTGGGTTTTTTTTTTTTTTTTTCAATTTCAGGTGAAGGAGTGTTTTTCTTTCCATTACATTTACATTCCATTCTTCTCAATTAATACATATGCCTTTATTGAATGAGCAATGTATTTAGCATAATCTCTTTGGATAGTTGTTTCTGGGTTTTTTTTCCACAACGTCCCGTTGATGGATCATGTAGATTGGAACTTGGATCTCATTTCTCAGGAGTGGCATTTAAAACGTCTAAACCAAAGCAAAAGCAAGATACATGTAGAATCTTTTTTGAACCAAGTAAAAACAGTATATTCTTCCGTTTTTATTGATATGTTCTATCTCCCCTTTGAATGAGAAAATACAGTAGACGTACCCATTCCGCAGCATCATCAATTTTGCAATATCCTATTAGCTTATATATTCATACAAATGTATACGACAATGCTTGTTTGAGAAAATTGGCAATGTATAATTTTATGTTTACACTTATGTATTGGTGAATTTTAGGTTCTTCCATACACATTTACTATATTATTAATTCACCTGAATTATTCATTGCAAGTTTTATATTCATTCAAATCCAAATAATCCTGTACTCTCTACAGTTATGTAATGTTGAACTTGTCTGTTGAGGAATATTGATTTATGATTAAATATAAAACAATTATCTATTTCTTTACCTCTTCATGAAACGTAATAAAAGGAAAAATAAAGCTTTCAACATATTCTTGTTCATTTTGCTAGCTTTTTTCCAACATCATATCACACTTAATTATGACTACAAGAAAAAAAAAAGATTTTCCACATTTGTCTTGACATCATTGGCCTTACAACATCTCCATCAAAGCCAGTGACGTCATCAAAACTGAAATCCACATAATTATATGTAATTTCTATAGTAGATTAACTCTGTGCTCTTCTGTCCTTTATTACCAATGTCCTTGACGCCAAGAATCAGAATTTCAAATTGCATTGAAGAATTGTGAGCTCCTCCCTAACTACAACTCATCATGCAGGAGAATTGAATAGAGAAATCAATTACTCTGCAATTCTTATGACCCATTAGGTACACAGCTGTAGCAGTGCTTGAATTTTCGAAATACTGGTAACCACTATCTTAAAGGTAGCAAAATTGTTTCCATAAATGTATGAGTAGACTTTATTTTAATGTCTTGAGATAGTCTGAGAAATCCAAAGAATGTAAAAATATCATGCATCATGTAGAGAAAGATTGTTATACATACAGTTTAGTCATTCAGTTTTTTGGTAAGCATTCAGGCAATGATATATGCAGCAACATTGGAGTAAGAAAATTAATAAAATAATACTGAAAAATCTTACATTCCAATCAGATTCATTCTCTGAATGTAGATCAATTAAAAAAATTTGTCTTATTATGATGTAACATACAAAAAAATCCTCTGCAATGGCACAAAATTATTTTTCTCCATATGTCATTTTTTTTAACTGAACACATTTTGATTAATAACTGTATCCAAAACATGCATAACTTTTTTTTCACAATAAAGCAAATAAATGAACTGGTTGTCATTGTAAAAAAATCAGACCTGTGCAGTCACAAAATTTAATCCAGTCAAGGTATATGCAAGAAATTTATTTGAAAACATTAAACATGTTGAACTGTTTATGGTTAAATAATACATGAACTAAAAGGCTTTATTGTGCTTGCATCAAGAGAATTTGAAGGTTGGTTACCCTTGGTCTATCACCATAGGTTACACTTCACATTACAGTGAAAAAGTTAAAATAAGGCTAGATAATTTCTTCATTTTGCTGCAAGCAAACTTCATTGTATTACATAATCCTTTGGGACTATAATAAATATACCTAAGCCAAAAGACTTTCAATGCAAAAAATCTTCATCTAATCGCCACAATGGCAGTCTAGATTTTTTAATAACTACTATCATCTAGCCCTGTAACTTGCTGGAATTTACTGTACACATTATTAGTTTAGGTTGTGTCTCTATTCAGCCAAGACTAATCAGAACACCAATGTTTGCTTAATTTGCTTAGCTCTTGCATTCCCAGCATGCATAAGGATAGCCATGCTATAAAAGACACTAAGCTATGTACCAATAGGCAAAATGCAACAATATGGGCAATTTAAAAAAAAATTATTAAAATAATACACTTACACTTATGCCAAATAATTTCCTTCAAAAGTTTCTAATCCTAGCAATATAAACTTCCCATCTAGTACCTAAATGATGATACACAGAAACACATAAGCATGAAAGTTGTTACGTGAAACAAAACCCTGAATTCAATTTTTTAAAATAATTCTTTGAGAAAGTGGGTGTGGGCCATGGAAAAAGGAGGAAAAAGATCAATTAAGAAGTTTTTATTATTATCAATGACAGTGTGCAAACTCAGTAATTATCTGAAAGCATTTTACTTGTACAATGTACGTGCTAAGGTGCTGAGATGTTTCAATTATTAAATCCAATCAATGGTAACTTTCTGCCAATAAAGGAATAAAGAGCAAAGGAATCAAAGTTAAGGGTAAAGATATGAGATTAGAGAATGAACCAGGTGGTAGAGCTAGTGTTAAGAAAACTCCAATTTTTGCAACACACATGGATAGCACATTTGTGAAAAGGCCACTGGACATTAAGGTGGGAACAGTTTCTGTAATTGCATCAAAAGCTTTAAGTAAAATGAGAGTTTCATGCAGAGAAACTTTTCAAGTTATTTTAACAAAAAGATTGCAAAAAGGCTTCACAACATGAAGTTTCAATCCTGTTAGTATTTGAATTGCACACATCTTAAATGAAGTTGGGCCTTAAAAGTTTAGGTTTGTACTGAAATTTGCGTTTTTTTGAAACTTATAAGTCTTAAAAGAAAGCGATGAGTCTGATACCATGTAGAATTTGAACTTATGAAATTGTGAGTAGTCTTTCCAATTCTTTGAGCTACAAAACTTATATGATAGCTTAAACACAATTTAAGGCACTTTTTTTTACACAAAATGAGAAAAACTTGGCACCATAATGTAGCTAAACAAACTTTATCATAAATTAAAATATTGCAGAGGATAACTTACCAGCTACAAAAAGGGATAAATAAATAGTTTCAGCACCATCAATCCGTCTAATAACTGCACACATCAAAAAATTATTTTGAATAAATAACATTAATCAGGATTGATGCTTAACATATCAATAACATGAACGTAGAGTCAATGTCACATAATGGGTCCACGAGGGTCCACTGGCATGATGCTTCTTTGATCATCTGCTGATCCACATAACAAACATGACATCTCGTAGTGCTTTAGAGATAGACAGACACATCAAAACAAAAAACAATTGTCAGGCTTCTCTGTAAAATTTTAAATTAAAGTATACTACATTTAAAAGGACTTGATAAAAATTGAGTTAAAAAATCTTTTCTATTGTTATTCTTAACACTAACAACACAAATGTCTATCTTCCATTCAAATGAGTAGAATATGAGAAAGTTAAAATTGGAATAAAGAAAAAGTAATTTTTTTCTGTCTCTGTCTCCCTTTTACAATTACTGAATAACAGTGATCAGTGTCATGTAAATTTCATTGTGGACATCAATACATTTTAACAAAAGATTTGCCACTCAATGTGGTTTAGGTTAGGTTGCAAGATGAAAAAACTTCGAAATCTTTATCTTTTTCTTTCTTTTTTGTAAAGGGCAAATAATCAAAAAATAGGTCCACATTAAATTCAAAAACTTTCTTTTGAATTTTTCAAAAATTTATATACTTTTATTTGGTACAAGTTCTCTCAAAATATGTCAAATCATGTGTATGAACAATTTCGCTAAAAAAGGTATTATATTTCCTTTTGTGTTTCAGACGAGAAAATGTTATGCTTGGAGCTCAAACTTCTTTTTTATTTATGTGCTTTCAGAGCGCAGACTTGAATCAAATATTTCATTGCTTGGTCCCAAAAATTACCTTTCACAGCAGTCTTTTGATTGACAAAGAAACAATTAGGTTCGACAAATAAAGTACGTTTTCTAAAATAACATTGCATGGATTTGCTTCCTATCCAATATTATTTTGCAGTCCTTTGCAAATCAAATTGTATTTTTTTAAAATCAAATTTCGTAAAACTTGTAAAAGACTTTACGCCATGTTTCATTTATTTCTAAAGCCCATGCTATACTGATACACAAATATAATCAACATGAGGCCAAATTTGAATTTTAACGGTAAAAAAAAAATGAAATAAAACCAGTTTTCAAATTGATGACTTTAATTACCTGATAGTATTTGTCCACTCTGAATATATGCTCATGTTCTGCAATTATGTGATAGCATTGTCCACAAGCATCTGATGATTGTAAGATTGAAAAATGTTATCCCTCTTTTAAAGTTTGCAATTCATCTACTCATTTACAATTAAAATCAAGAAATAAGACAGTTTCTTTACAGTCACAAAGCACAATATCGATCTTGAGATTCAATGCACACTAATATTTTTTTGGTCTCTACACAAATGTTCCAAATATTTTTGAAAGAGAAGAGGATTGAATATAACAAAATAATATTAAATATGTATGGATTAGGCACTGATTACTTGATCTATAAAGGGACTGAAGAGTTTTCCTGTAATTCCTTAGGTTCATTCATCCTTATCTGAAATTGAGCATTAGAATTTATAACTTTTATCCACATTTTATTGAATTATTATAAATTGAGATATATGTGCAATTCATTAGCAACACTAATTTTTCCTTAAGAAATTAAATTTTATTTTAATTTATATTTTTGGATGCGACCATATTTAAGCACTCACATTGATGTCAAAGAAAAAAATGTATTCTGATGTGTAAAAAAAGAAAAATATTTACTTTTAAACTTTAATTGAATTTTAGTTTTTGAAAATTAGTGGTAAACTTACGCTGATAGTTGATACGTTCTTCATCTTCAATTTCTGTACAGTTTCTATTGACTATCTTCATATCTTGACTTTTACACTCAGAGCATCTAACAAAATTGATCATGTAGGAGCCAGAGTCCACACACATGGAGTCCTGTACAAGACCAAAATGGAAAAATATTTACAATGATATAGATGCTTTATGTAAATAAAATTGGGTGGTAACAGTTTGCAAGTTAGGACCAAAAATTACATAACCATCTGCCCTGACATTGATGGTATGATCGTGATTAAGGTTATAAACCCTCATAAATTCACAAACTGATTATTCAATACTATGGTAAAGAGAGTTAAACTTAGTATTATTTTCACTTAAGTATCTATAATATATACATATATACCTTTAAATTTTTTAAAATGATTATAAAAAGGTGCTGTGGCTTCCAGAAATTCAAGACTCCTTGTTAGTTTAGATCTATATATAGTGCATCTTTTAAAAAGATCCATTTATAAATAGATTTGGATTTAATTGAATTAGCCAAGTTTATATTCTTATTAAAACTACATTTCCTTCTCTGTGCCACAAACTACTCCATGACTTTGGCTTAACGTAGGAGAAAACTGCATAGACAAGGTCTTTGTGAATATAATTGCTAAAAGACAGTTCTGCATTACAAATGATCTGAAACACAGCTGATTGCAAGAAAATTTAAACAACTAAAGCTAAATAAGCTGGCTATGAAAACTGTTTTCACTTTTTTTTTCATCTAATTTAAAACAAAAATAAACCAAAGTTTTGTGTTCTTCATATCCGTGCTTGAATTTTGAATTTTTGAACACTGAATACCAAGAATTATAAAGGCTCCTACAATCTTGGTTCAAATTTTAAGAGATTTTTTAATCATGGAGGTAATTCACACAATTTACTTTACATACAAAACACTGTTTGGGCTAACACAAAATTGGATAAAATAAAATCTTTGGATAGATTTATAGTTCATTGATCAAAGTATGATATAAGACACAAGATTCTAAGTATGAATACTAACCCGATCTGGATATTCTTCCTTTACGCAGCTTTCGCACATTTTCTTTTGAAAAATTGGCCCTACTCGATGATGGAATATGGTAATCTTATCAGATAGATTTCATATGGATTATAGATGGAAGCAAAATAATTAAAATATAACTATTTCCAAGAAACTGGATTGGTAACATATACTGCCACGCTTATTTGATAAATGCCTAACTCAATTTTACCCTTTTTGAGTTATAAAAACAATTTTTTTTCATTATAAAACAAACATATTATTAGTGATATCATTTTAAATAATTTAAATATTTAGTAACCAAAACCTATTAGGGCTCAAGCAAAACAAAGGAATCAATACAAAAATTTAGCACAGCAAAAAAAAATCCAATTATTTTCCTTCACTAAATTTCTAAACTTTTTAAATTTTTTTTTTTTTTGGGGGGGGGGTTGTTTCCTTTCCTTTTAATTGTTATTTATATGTCAACTGAGGAAATTAAGGATTGGGTACACAATCAACCTGTAATATTATACAGTGACTATCCTTGAATTAAATCTAAGTTTTGAAAGGGCTGATTGAAGAACACCAAAGCTTATGCAACTGCATGAACTGTTCTATATATTCTGGCACACATTAAACATAGATTATCTAAGAGGACTCAATTTAGGACTTGTTTAGACTCGGACCAAAGACAATGCACAAACTGAAAAGAAAATGGGATGGGACCGAGAGGGAAAGCCTCCCTGCCAAAAAGAACACATTTTTTTTTTCTTGGTTTTCAACTGTTTATCTCTTATTGTGACCAATTTAAAAGTCATATAGCCATGTGAGCTTTTGAGTATATTATAAATAGGAAAAAATCGTTCTGCGGCTAAAGCGTCCACCTAAAAAACGCCTTCAATGATTCGTAGTTATATATCTGGCGAGCGTTGTTCATTGATTTGTGACTCTTAACTAAAAAAAACAAAACATCCCAATAATTTTTCATGTCTAAGGCCTTCTGTTCAAGTGATAAATCTAGATTTTTTTTTACCTAAGAATAACTTTAAAATAAATCAAAGTAAAGCAGCAAAGAACTAGACTAGGCTCTAATTTACAAGTAGAATGGCCACGCCTTCTGAAATAAGGAAATCATATTTCCTTATGTCAAGATCGATAGTTTGTTTGTTTACGGTGCCTCTCTAAACTCTTAGAATCAGCGCGAACAAATTATTTTACATGTCAAAGAGATGAAGTTCTTATTTCCTTTCGAATAAAAAGAAAACATTGTGATATTTAAAAAAAAAAGAATTGTAAAACTTGAGCATTTTAAACTCCCAAATTATGGTTTTGTCGGCGATATTAGACAAATTTTAATGTAATTTTGACACGATACTAATGGCCTAAAACTAAATTAATTGGCATGTACTTGAAATCCAATCCGTATATATATAAAGCTTTAGATATCAAACATGTTTGTATACGTATATGTAATTTGATTTCCTTGACTCAGCTAAATCATTTTCACCGATCTATGCTGAAAGTTTATAAAATTCTACATTAATTTCATAACTGGATGTCTTTTCAGCGATATGGTTTTAGTAAAAATTGAGATTTTAATAGAAATCTAATAACACTATAAACAGTCATTTTGTATATGTTACTCTTTTGGTTCGAATACATTGATATTATTTGGAGTCAATAATTATGGCGGCCAAGAGAGCAGCAGCGCAGATCAGCGATAAGGTCAAACGGAAAACCTTTCTAAAAACTATTATACCCGCCGGAAAAGCTACACCAGCACCTCCACTTGGTCCTGAACTTGGACAGGTGAGATATTCTGACTAGTCTTATTGAAAAGTTTTCTTTCTTCTTTCTCTATCATTCTAGCATCATTGAATAGATGATGTTCCTAATAAAAGGTAAACGAAAGTTATCCGCCTAGAGAAAGGGATACAATAACAACGGCCTAGTTTACAGATTTTAAATTTATTCACTATTATCTACACGAACAAAAGGACCAATAAACTCAATTTTGCTTGTATTTTGTGCTTTCAACGTCAGAAAAGAAAATGCAAATTAATCTTATAAAATTTAATTCAACCTGTCTAAAGTTCAATTCGATTCTATACAAGGCTGTCCTAGATGTAATGATCTAGGCTAGAGCTAAGGCCCCCATAGTTCACGAAAACAGAAGAGATAAATGTATCTAATTCATATTCTTGTTTGGTCACACAGCAGATATACTGTAGAATTAGTTAAGTACATGCAGAAACAAATACAGAAACTCCCATGTTAGCCTTAGCAACAAATAGGAGTAGAGAGGGAGCGTGTATCAGGAAGGGAAAGAAGAGTGAGAGGTGGGGAGGGGGATAGGAGAATATCGAGAGAGGCAGGGGAGAGAAGGGGATTGAGACAGAGAGAGGAGGAAAAAGTGTGACAGAGAGAGGGGAGGAGAAAAGGGGGAGATGAGAGACACCAGAGAGAGAGGAGAAGTGAGAAAGTGGGAGAGAAAAATGGTAAGGAGGAAGAGATAGGGAGAGGGTGGCAGTGATACAGACAGGTGGGAGGGGGAGGAGTGGAGTTGGGAAAGAGAGAGAGGAGGAGATTTAACTGTGTGGCAGAAAGGCATGGTACATAAAGATAAAGAGGCAGGAAGAGAAAAAAAATGACAAACAAATACAAGGATAAAATTCAGGGAATGAGAGACAGATATCAATTGAGGGAAACTGCACACCTCCTTTTTTTTTTATAATTTTAAAACCTGTTAAGGTCTAAATAATGTCTAGATTTAAGCTAGATCTAGATCTATTGATTGCTCAAAATCAAGATATAAAATTAATTATTTTGCCCTTCTGAACAGCAGTCTCCATCAAAAGCTAACTAATATTCCCAGACTGTTGTCAGGCTTTCAAGGAGGGTTATTATCGCTGAAATATATTATGGAAATGGTATATTGATTCTTGAATCTAACATCGTCAGAGGCAATGGTTCACCATACCTGGACAAATTAAAATTAGAGATACAGACACTCGCAATAAGTCTGACACTATTTACACTCAAATCAAGATCTGCATATAAACCAGTTTTGTTTTTCGTTGGTTTTTGTTGGTTTTTTTTTTTTTTTGGGGGGGGGGGGAGGGTTAGCTTTTTTTTACTATTCATATATGAGATTTTGATTATTGATTATACACTCCCTCCATCACATTTTAGTCTCAGACCTTCTTGCGATTGCATATCAAAAACCCTAAATTTATCTCCAGGAATTTGAGGCCACCCTCAAAGATACCACAGTGAATACTTATACTCCACAGCCACCTTTTGACAACTTTATTGTCCTTTACGTAGCGATGGAGAAAAAGACATTAACTATATAACCAAAAATACCGGGTAGGCTACAGGGACTGAACAACATCATAATTGTGTATTTTTCAGATGCAAGTTCAGATTGCAGCTTTTTGTAAAGATTTCAATGAGAAAACTGCCCACATCAAGCCAGGAGTCCCTCTTCCAACAGAAATATCTGTAAATGTAAGATTGATTTTAAGTTGTGGTATATCATTAAGTTTTAGTGTTTTTGAATTTTTTTTTAAAAAAGTAGGTAATATTAGTGATTAAAACATAATTGATCATATAGGTTTTGAAGTTTCTGTCTTAGTTCTACTCATATTTATTTCTAACGCTAAGGTCTATTAGCTACTTGGGAGTTTCCAGATATGTTTCAAGTTTTAATTGAAAGAACATGTTATAACTTGAAAAATTTCTAGCATTAAATCCATTGATCCTTTTATTTTAAACTCTGTAAGTGTTGAAACGTAATTTAAGGCTTAAGTTTGACAAATTCTTTGTTCATTTATTATTTTTTTCTTCTGCTTTCTTTTTTTCATCTTTTGCAGCCAGATCGATCGTTCAACATAAAGCTTTTGAATCCACCTGCGACTTACTTTTTGATGCAAGCAGCAGGCTGCAACAAAGGGGCTACCAAACCTGGTGACTAATTTTTTGCAATTTTTTTGTCTTTCACCAAATACAAAGTTGAGCATCATAAGGTCAAACATGGATACCTCAAAATAATGTATTTTTTCCAATTCATCTATTTTCCAGGTAAATTTGTCTACCTTGGCTTCACAGAAAGTTCCCCTCTTGATATAAGCTCTCTCAGAAATACAGTAGTCTCCGGATAAACGCACGGTCCTCGGGAGGCTTCAGTAGCGTGCGTTTAGGAGATGCGTGTCTTTATAAAAAGTAATGAAAAAATTTTGGTTACTTCCCTTATTGTGCTGCAAAATGCAGGATTATTTCCCTTGATTTACACACATTTGGCGTGAAAGGGAGGTTATTAAATCTTTGAGTTCAGCTAAGTTTTGGTTTCTTTTATTTTTATTTTTTGTTTTTTATTCTTTGGTTTTATTAAACAACATTGAAATAACGAAATTCGTGAGAGGGAACAACATTGATCATTAAAGTTTCATGAACAAAATGTCTAGTTTGTTTCCAACGTTAATGTCTTGTGAGTAGACATTATGTATCGTATCGAGCATGTCAATGAAAATAAGAGACTAGACTCTGAGAATGAAGACTGCACAACTCTAATGACGGACGAAATCGCAATGAGTGAATGACCAATCTTGACTATGACTAGACTTGTTTTACACACATGATGCCTGACAGTGATACACTACGCGCGAACCTCAGAGTCAGACAACCGTGCAACGCAAAAAGCGAGGGAGGAGAGGAGAGGATACTAGCCGTAATGGATAGATCTAACCAGGCAGACACAAAGCAGCGAAAATTGCATCACCTTGTCTGTGCTCCACTCCAACCCTCCCCTCCCTACCCTTCCAAGCTTGCGGCCGATCCCATAGCCCAGGTAGAGGGCATTGTGTGTTTATATCTATACGACGATACTGATGTACAGCCTTTGTCCCCCACCCCTTCCCTTTCGTGTACCGGTATGATGTGCTAGCAGTTTCCTGGCTGCCATGTGCCGTAATAGCGTGGATATTTCGTCCACATTACAGTAAGCAATGCCGATTTAATAATTTCAAAGCGTGCGTTTAGGCGATGTAGCGTGCGTTTAAAGTATACCGATTACATAGTAAAAAGTTGGTCAGACCGCTTCAGCGTGTATTTAACCGAAGCGTGCTTTTAACTGGTGTGCTTTTATCCGGAGACTACTGTATTGGGTAAAAGGGAGGGTGTCAAACTAGTTAAAAATCTCAAGAGATGATCCATTTTCTTTCAATTTTAACGCTAGATTGAGCTTAAGCGTAGAACTTATCAGAGAAGAGGGCGCAGAAATAAATTGCTAGAGAAGCAGGAGATTGCGCAGTAGAGTTGCAGAAGGGAGAGACAGGCAATGTCAAGGAGAAGTTTGAGCAAAGATGTGGAAGAATAGGGTTTTAGAGGTGGGAATTTTGTAAAAGAGAACAAGGAGTAATGGAATGCAGGGGAGGAGAATTTGATGAATGGCAGTTGAATGAGAAGAGCTGGAGATTGGGACAAAGAGGACAAGGAGTAGAAAATAAATATTAAATGAAAAAGAATGGTTGCTGTAAGATGAATAGGGAATGGGAGAAGACCTAGAAGAAGAGGAAAAACTTTTTGACAAACAAATCTTTCTTAACAAAAGTGAGAAAGGAAGAATGTATGACAAATATTAAATACTTTAACATTACATGTATAATGGAAATAAGAAAATAGGAAAAAACGAAGATTTTTTTTTATTTTTATCTTATTATTAGTAAGTACTTCTGGTCTCTGCAATGATTGACTGATACCCATTAATTAAATCTGGTTATTGCCCTTAAATCATCAAACACATCTTTCTTAAGCATATTTCCAAAATAAATTCAAGAAATCCATGTTTGACTACATGTTTTTTCTTAAAATAAAACAACTTTTGGTGTGCAGAATCATACACTGTCTTTTCCTCCACAGCTCAGCAAGAGTATCATAATTGCCTCAAATTTAACATCATATGCAATCTATGTGATCAATTCCAACCTTACAGATGAAGGATTTAACAGCATATTAGTGATGAGTTTTTTTTGGCTTTATTTTTTTTATGTTAACTACAGAACAAAAGCAATAAGAATGCAAATTTCAATTTGAAGTTTATAACCATAGTTTCAGTATGTGTGTGTATGTGTATATATTTTTTCATGGAAAGACAAAGATAGTGCTTATGTTCTTGATCATGCAAGGGCCTCTTCCTTGTTCACGTAGGTTCTCAGATCTGTGGGATGATCACACTGAAACATGTGTATGAGATTGCAAAAATCAAAGGTCAGGATCCAGCCTTCACCTGCATGACTTTGGAGCAGGTGTGCAAGACTATGATTGGCAATGCACACAAAATTGGGATTAAGGTCAGCCACTTCCCTTGTGAATTGTTTTAAATTCATTTTTTTTATGTATATAATAAAAAACAACTCAGCAATATGCTTTTACCTCTCTCTCTCTCTCTCTCTCTCTCTCTCTCTCTCTCTCTCTCTCTCTCTCTCTCTCTCTCTCTCTCTCTCTCTCTCTCTCTCTCTCTCTCTCTCTCTCTCTCTCTCTGCCCCTCCCCCCCCCCCCCCTCTTAGTCTTATTATATTTTAAAGGAAGGAACTTAGATTGAAATCTACATATCGGCAGATTCACAATATTCTTATAGATAAATATGAAACTTACTGAGAAGACCACATGTGATGAAAATGTTGGAGCCTGTTATTTTTAAGCCTCACTGTGTAGCATAGCATATGCCTCTAATCTGTACTGGTGTTAAGCATTGTTAAGAAATGCACACATTATCAATTCTTACTTAACAATTGTATTTTCCAACATGGATACAACTTCTTATAAAAAGAAATTAGTGTAACATTTGTGTCAATTGTCAAGTAATTTGTTATGGCTGTGATTCCAGTTCTTTTTAAGCTATGTTCTCTTCAGAAGGCGAGATTACAAATACTATTGGAGACATACTCCTCATCATCCAATGCCATTGATTTCCCACAATGCAGATTTTTTATTATCAGCTATCATAGATTAAGAGAAAAAAAAAACTGAAGATGATGAAAGCTATGCTAATGCTCTAATCCTTGCATTTTTGTCCTTTTGATCATTTTTTATTTTTTTTTTTATTTTATCTACACTCCCATAGGTTGTGAAAGATGAAATATCAGTAGAGGAGCTGACAGAATTTAAAGAGCGGAGAGCAGAAGAGGTTGCAGCAGAAGAAGCAGAGCTAGAAGAAGCCAGATTATCCAAAATGTTGCGTCTATGATCGTAGGATGAAGGGAGGGACAGAGAGAGAGAGAGAGAGAGAGAGAGAGAGAGAGAGAGAGAGAGAGAGAGAGAGAGAGAGAGAGAGAGAGAGGGAGGGAGGGAGGGAGGGGGTGGGGGTGGAGATTGACCAACATAGCAGTATAGATATAATGAAGAGAAAAATGGAGATTTTTATCTAAAATATTACAGCGGGACAATGACAATATGGGCTGCCATTCATATAATGTTTCTAGATCTGCATGGCATTCCGATAAAGTCTCAAGGGAAAGTGGTGTTAAACATCAAACATCTACTTGCTATTATTCATTTTTAATTAACGCCATCGTCATGTTTGAATGTTGAAAAGAGAATATGAATTGAGAAAGCACTTATTTTATATGAAGGAAATGAATGGATTTCAAGATGCCTTGTATTTATAGCTTTAGTGATTGCTGTAAATGTACATGTACTTGATGAAGAATTTTTTTTTGTTTGGTTAATGTAATGTTATTTGAAACAAATATGGTAACCCGATTTAATTATTCATGTGAATAAATTATATTGCATAAAAACACTAATTTGTTTGTTAATTTTGTTTTTTTTAATTTTATTGCAATGAGTTGCACTATAGTCAAATGCCTGGAAGTCACTAATTCAGCTTGACTTGTCTGAAATTTATTTACATAAATATGTAATCAGCTCGTGCATACATTGTAGTTCATTAAAAACTGGCCTGAGCATGTGAATTGCCCACTACTGAAATATTGCACTTAAGAATTATATGCTCATAGTCATATAATATATCTTTATTTTTTTAAAGTTAGTAAAAAAAAGAGAAAGCCACACACACAGCTTCCCTTTTTAATTATTTCAATTCTGATTTATTAGCAGTACTTATTTCATTTGACATGAAATCTTGTATCCTAAATGAGATAGAAAAACCAGTGTGTTCTTACAATTACATGTCTTGAACAATGTCATCCATGACTGCAGCCGGGTCTTAAAATAATAATGGAAAATAGATGATGTAAAATGTTTAAAAATGCATAATAACTGATTATTTCAATCAACCTATAGTTGATTTTTTTCCTTAACAGTTAGTTTCATTAGGGTATCGAAAATGTTTGGCAAATGAAGACAACATAAGTTTGAATGAGTTGCCATGTGGCTTGAGAAAAATTCACTAGCACCCATCTACCTTGCATGACAATTGACATGATGTTTGTGCAGCCAGTCAAAGGGGATGAAGCTTTGCCTCTGTTGTTTTCAGATTGTTTAGAACCACCAGTGACATCACACTTTTTTTTCCATATCATACATTGTGGGTTTTATTTTACTTTTAAGTCATTGGCCGACACGTCACAGATAGTCAGATTAGTCACCATTTTTAAATTTCAAAATTTAGATATAATAAGTAATATTGCTTTGCATCCTTTTTTTTTTGTTAGAGAAATAGCATTGAATGAGATCACTCAAAACAAAAAAGCTGTTTAGTTTGTGAAGACTATAGTGGCGCAATCCATATGTGGGCAAAAGAGTTTTAGGACAGGAACCAACAAACAGGTTAGCTGCAGAAAAAAAAAAAAAACTGACTCATCTCTGTGTGTGTGTGTGTGTGTGTGTGTCTCTCTCTCTCATTTTACATTTGCTATGCACTTTCCCTTCATCTATGTTCTGATTCTTTCTCTTGACCTGTTTCATTTCCTCTTTCCTATAGACCTGGGTTTCTTTCTTCCCCCCCCCCCCCCTCTTTCTCAACTGCTGCGTTAGATATCGCTATCTCTCTTACTCCTCCCAATTTTTTTTTATCTCTCTCTCTCTCTCTCTCTCTCTCTCTCTCTCTTACTATTAGGTACTATCTAGTTTCGTCGTATTTTTCCCTCTTTCAAATAATTCTTTCTTCCTTTTTTATTTCCCTTTTAAAAGCTCAATCTCTTTTGTAAATCCTTTCAAACTACCCGCGGCACTTACTCCAGCGCTGCAAGCTGATTTACGGCTGTTTTTTTTTTTTTTTTTATAGTTATAGTACATTTTATCTCCTCCTATCTAGGAGATAAGATTAAAAGAAAGACCAAGCTGAAATTATACAGGTCGCTCGTAAAATCAATACTTGTCTACAACTGCGGCACCTGGGCACTGACAAAATCTGAAGAAGAAAAATTAAATGCATTTCATCGTAAACAGCTAAGGAAAGTTCTCAACATCAAATACCCCGTTAAAATCACAAATTCATCTCTTTACAACAAGTGCGAGGAACACCCCCTTTCTATTTATATACTTGAGAACAGGTGGCGCCTTTTCGGGCACATACTTAGAAGAAATATTGAGATACCTGCTAATAAATCAATGAACAGCTATTTCGCCACACACGGAAAAAAGTTTCGGGGCCGCCCTTTAACAACACTACCAGTCGTCCTCAACAAAGACCTATCAAGACTACAAGAAAACACACTGCAACTCACAACCAGGGAAGACCTCGAACACCTAAGATGCATCGCCCGGAACACACAGCAATGGAGAGAACTGTCGACGAGAATCCGAAAAGCTGCCGAAGCGCCCCCGTCGGACGACTGAGACGCGGAAGGCCCTAAGTCAAGTAAGTCAAGTATAGTACATCTATGTAGAAGTATCTCAAGCTCTAAGATTATAGCTCGACTCGAGAAGGATCTCCATCGGACTCACACACTGAGAGATCTATGTAAATAGATAACTTTAACCGCCACAAACTGTTATCATTTACCCCTAGCTCTAATCTAGTTTCGATTTCTCTACAAAGAATTTGCAAGCATCAATTTCATTTCTCTTCTAGATCTAGAATCTGACTTACTTGACTTGACTTAGGGCCTTCCGCGTCTCAGTCGTCCGACGGGGGCGCTTCGGCAGCTTTTCGGATTCTCGTCGACAGTTCTCTCCATTGCTGTCTGTTCTGGGCGATGCATCTTAGGTGTTCGAGGTCTTCCCTAGTTGTGAGTTGTAGTGTGTTTTCTTGTAATGCTATGTTCTAGAATCTAGATCTAGGTTAAAACTCTGATTAATCTTCATCAAAATTTTAAAATCTAAATCTGTTTTGAGATAGAACTTCCGTGGGTTGTTGCAGACAGACTTATATCCGATGTCTTGGCTTACATCTAGAGATTCTATTATTAGTTTTAATTAACTTGATCTGATCTGATGTCTAGATCTAGGCAACCTAATTTACCATTGAGAATCCCGTCCCGCCTCCAATTTGCGGCAATGACCTTTATCATTTTATTAAGTTCTTTTGAAATTTAGGCCTAGGCCTGAAATTTTTATTCGAGACATTTAATTTGAATAGGGAAACAATAGACTAAGTTCTTTGACACGAAAATCTACAAAAAACAAACAAAAAAAAACACACACACACAAATGTAAAATTCTTCTTTCTAGATGGGAGCTCTTCTTCTAGGCTCATTAGATGGGCAAATTCTCTCTCTCTCTCTCTCTCTCTCTCTCTCTCTCTCTCTCTCTCTCTCTCTCTCTCTCTCTCTCTCTCTCTCTCTCTCTCTCTGCCTTTTAGTATAATTATCAATATTTTTATGTGCATGCATAATGGATTCATATTTTTGTATGCTTACATCCTTAGACTGAACAAATAAAAAATGTTTCAATCTTGAAAAATCAAGAGTTTTTTTTAACTCCAGTGCAGATTAATGTAGATCAAGTCTGTTGTGATAGTTACAATTTTCTATTTTCAGAAATATCAGCATCTTTTTTCTTGAAGAAATGCATGGTGCCAGATTTTTAGCTTACAACTAGCATAGACAGATGAATGGAAATCTACATTGAAAGCTAGACTTTATAAAATGCCTTTAGAAGGACTAAATGATTGGGGTGCTAGATAGCTCAGTCAGTAGACTGATGGAATGATGATATAGGTTTTGAGTTTGATTCATATATCCTAGAACAGTTTTTGATACTGTAGAGGTTAAAAAAACAGTGTGCTTAATTCCTGCCTCACAAGTTGACCCACTGATTGCATCCTTAAAGGCTAAATGCCCAGAAATGATGCAAATTCAGAAAACAAATGAAAAAATCGAAACAAAGATATGAAAGAATTTAAATGTTTTGAAAACAATTTTGTTTCATTTGAAAAGTATTTATGTAACTTAGATGTTTAAAAAAAGATGACTATTGCAAATGAAATTGGAGGTTTTCATGCAAATCTAGTAAAATCAAAAGCTGAAGTTCAAAAGGGATGTGTATAACAAATTTCTGCACTGTTTGTCTTTTTTTGTGTTCATTTTTATGATTCAGAAAAGAGACTCAATGTTAGATACATAGAGATGAATCAGAGGCCCAAGCCAGGAGAAGATGAGGACGACCTCCTTAAATTGCAGCAGGAATTCCTCAGTGCACGAGGATCGCAGTTGCCTTCTGCAAGTGTGAAACGTCCAGACAAGCGTAAAACTGAGAGTTCAGAACATGATTCTAGAGATGTAGTCAACATGGAAGGTAAAATAATTACTTTGTAACTGAGAGAAAAAATGAGTATTTTAAAATATTTTTATATTCTTTTTAATCACACACTGCAAAGATTGGCCATGTGCTTTAGGCTACTAAGGAATTTGATACTATCAGTTCTGATTAACAATGAAGTAGAACAGTATAAATTTGCATTTTTTTTTATGTGCAGTTGAAAATTTAGAAGGAAACTTGGCATTTCAAGAATTAAAGTTTAGGATTCTAATTCACCAATAAAATTATCAAATGTGGAAAAAAAGGCTCAAAATGCCTTAGAAATATCACTGAACAGAACAAAGGCAATGAAGTGGATTTCTTTTTGGAAAAAAATTAAACAGTCACTAGATTTATTGAATCAAGACATTCTGAGCAGACCTATGGGTTATTGCTGGTTGAGAATGAACAATCTAACCAAACGTGCAGTAAGAAAGGCTGTCATTGTTGACTTAGCCAGTAAACAGTCAAAGCTTAGTCAACTTCGTAAGCTTAGGTGCTTTTTCTAGGCATTACTAAAACCTGGTGTTATTGAACAAATTAGACACAGTAATTGGATTGCAAATTATAACCCAAGAGAAGAATTTTTAAGCCTTTACCAACATATTTGTACCTTTTATAAGCAATTTATAAGAAAACATAAGAGTATAGTTTTGATGGAACCAATTTGATTTGGAAAAAAAAAAAAAGGAATGAAATTTTTTGTTTAGATGTCGAAATGGGTGCTGATTGTGAACAGCAAGTGAAGAAATCAAGGTTCAAACAAGAACAGGAAGTCAAATCTCAAGCTGAAGTCAGCAGAGATGTATCTAATGAAACGATGGAAGACTTGGAGAGAGCAATGGACAGTAAGATTACTGTTTTCTGCAATAAAAGTGAAAACTGATATGTATAACATTATCAATAAGTATGATATTGATAACCTTAATATAAAATGACAATAATTATACTAAAAATATAATTGATAATTTTAATAATGAATCCAGAATGTGTAAATTAAGAACAAGTCTTTGCATTCATATCTCAATACTATTTATCAAATGTCGTCTTAAACTAATATATAAAAAATACACTGTATTTTGATTAATTGTCTAATTAATTTACTGCTGTGTTAACAATAACTTGAGATTTTCAAAAAATTTGATAAATGGTATTATACAATGTTAATATCATTATTTAAATGTGGATGTGATTGAAAAAAAAAATGTGTGTGTATGTATCTGAAATACACAAAGAGACAAGCACTTTTGTCTCTAGAGATTGGATTCACTAGAATCTTTGAAAAAGCCTTTTTTGTGAAGAATAGTTTTATAAATTGCTCAAGAAAATGATATTTCATTCTTAGAAAATTATTGCAATTAATGTCATGATAATAATAATAATGAGATAAATTGTCTTTCAAGGAGAATTTGGGGATCCAGTTGATTATTATGATTTGATATTTTTGCATTTTTCTGAAAAAAAAAATGGGTTGAATTTTGATACATTGAAAGCTTCAGTTAATGAAAACTGATTACATTATACAGGGGTTGATTAGTCTGCTTAATTGTGCTTTACCCTCGGACATTTTTTGTCATATTCAACTTACAATTTTTGCCTTAAAATTTCAGACAAAGATTCAAGTGTGGCTGCTGTTTTAGCAAGTATAATAGTATGTACATTAAACTCGTTATCCTAAACGTATTTCTTTCATTCTGATAAATTTCAAATTCATTTTCTTGACCCTATTACAAACATTTTGAAATGGTCTTCTCTAATTGGAAAATTTTAATCATTTGCTTTTTGGAAAAGAAAGTAACAAAAATAAACATATTCAACCAAGTTGTGTACAAATTATCATGGTTTTTTTTAATTGTCAAGAATAAGATCAGTGCAATAACAAATTGACATGCATGCAATAAAGCTTTGACTACCATGTGAACTGTTCTGTACAAAAAATGTACCTTTCTTTTAGGAGAGAGACACACGGAATGAGATTTTTGCTGCTCCTTGTCTGGGTAATCAGGCTTTTCCCTCAGTCAAGTCTTTCAATGTAAGTATGTGCTAATCTAACTCATTTTTTTCAAACCTGCATATGAATCACAAAAACATGTAAAATTAAATTTAAGAAAAATCTTGGTTTTGCAAGAGAACAAAACATTTCCAAACTTTCAAGTCAATAGTTGTTTTCAGGCCACAGCCTTGGATTGTAAGTGTGTAACTTATATTTAGACGACAAATTCTGAGACATGCATTTTACATCAAGTGTAAAACTTTAATGACATTTTGTTCTTTAAACTCAAGAGAGACAAATTTTAGATGTTTTAAATCGTCTAAAATTAACATCAGTTTATAGAAAAATATTCTGCTCATATTTCTCTAGATGTCATCAACTTCCAAAGGAGGAAAAACTAAGAAAAAGAGTCTCTTTGCTCAGCAAGTAGAGATGAAAGGTTCTGAACATTTTGGAGTGAATTCATTGCACAGAGTGCCAGCACCAAGGCAAGTCACTAGGTTCATTCAGCCTGAGACTTCAGCTCTACAATCTGTACCCGGAAGTTCTGGTAAGGTTTAATTTTGGCCTATGCTTGTAAAGCTTTTTCTGCTTATGTTAAAATATTTCACTAATTTTTCTTTTGTTTTTTTGTTTTCTAAGGTGGACATTTGAAAAAAAAAATACATATATATGAATTATTATTTCTTTGTAACTATTTAGTATCCCAAATAACAAGAAAACATAATCACATCTTCAAATGAAAAAGAGATATTAATTTATAATACTTATTTTAAGCATATTTCAGTTTCCTCTCAGTTTAAATCAAGTCTCATGTCCTTTTTTTAGCTAGGGGCTCCTTTGTACTGGATGGAAGTGGGTTGAGTGTCTCAAACAAGAAAGCAGAGATTGACCAAATCCATGAAGAAAATGAAGAAAAACTGGCCTCTATGTCTGAGGGAGAGATTTTGGATGAGCAGAAAAAATTGCTGGACATGATAGGTATAGGGGTTTGTCAACTTTTGCATTTCATTTTATGCTTACTGTAGTCACATTTTATTACAATAGAATGGTTTGAAATGAGGGCATTAAGGTACAGTGAATATGTTCACCATGTGAGCAGAATGGCAAATCACATTTTTGCCTCCTTGAGATAAGAAAAAAAAAGTTCTAATTTTCCTTTGATATGATTTTATTACACAGTCCCATTTTGATGTGAGATACATTTTTGATGCATTATGAATTTGCATAAGATGCAGAGAACACCCACGACATAAGGAAACTTTATTTGCAAAAGGAGCTTAAGCCTGAGGTACACCGTTAAATAAGTACAGGCTGGTGAAGCATATCAAAATTAATTGGACCAGTTCTCTTATTGAAGAGATCTTGCTGTAGTCTCAATGTTGTCATCAAGCTTATTAGATAAACAAATGAAAAAGAAAAGATGAAAGTAAAATTTAATTTTACTATTTGCTGTTACCAATTCTATATTTTCTTAGATCCTAAGCTTGTGGACTTTATAAAAAAGAAACGTGCTGCTGCTGCCAAGTCTACAGAGGTTGAGAGTTCAATGCCTAAAAATGAATCCTTTTCAGTCATGAGAGAGAAGAAAAGAATAGAAAATCAGCAAAATGGTAAGGGTTTCATTTTCCATTTCAATTTTTCCTTTTACAAATTTATAAGCTAACTTATATACAGATTATTCAAACTCATTTTACATGGTGTTTCTCTGAGGAGGAACATGGTACTCTATAGATACTAGTTTTGATAAAGTTAATTCGTATCAGAATGATCTTCTCTTTGAAAATACTGTAATGAAAAGGCACGTAGGTCCATGGTCTTAGGGAAAAAAAATCATTTCACCTCTTTGCTATCCTTCATCTTTAACCCTGCTTGGTTATTAATTTGGATATATTCACTTATATAGAGTAACATCATAGTATAAAATTCTCATCATTTATAAACTTTTTAGGTGGAAAATAGTGATAGAAAGATAGAAAGCATTTTGGGATGATCTAAAACAATTTTTTGTTCCTTTTTGACAATTATTGTTTTAGAATCTGCACTTCAACCGAAATTGCCTGTCAAGCCATCCAAAGAGTGGGTTCACATGGACACTGTAGAAGCTGAAAAATTGGAATGGATCAAAGATTTGCCTCCCCCGCCATCAGCAGAGGATGCTGGAGTAAGAATATTCCTCCTAGATTCACACAATATTTGTTTATAGTTTAGAGAGAACCAACGGAACACGCCAGTTCTTAAAGCAAAAACATTTGAGAGATAAACAAAAAAGAATATTTTTTTACGTTTTTCTTTCCAACTATATATGAACCTTGACACACTTCTTTTTTTGCATTCAATTGATTAGCATGTAGTGCAAAACAAATATTTGAAAGAGAGCTGTTGCAACACTTAACCATTTGTTTGGAATCTTTGTAACAACTTTTATGAAGTCAAATCAATGAGAATCATATGTTGATGATCTTGTGTGTTTTTATGTATTAACAAAAGCTTTGGACAATTTTTCACATTCTCGCTTTTACTTTATATGTTCAATAGTTTTTTAATTGCATCCTTTATCAGCCTCTTCAAAAGTTTGTCATAGCATATCAAAAATATTTGATAAAGGAAAGGAAATATTTTTTTTCCATATGCAAAGATCCTCAAGTGAAGTTCTCACTCTCACAAGAAAAAGCTCTTTTTTCCTTCCAGACTGGTCGCCCAGCAAGATTTGATTTCGAGGGGAATGTTATGGCTGTTGATGTGGATGTCCCTGTCAACATGGGCCTTCATCATCATGGAGAGGAGCCAGAGGTATGTTGGAAATTTTTCAAATAAGATCTTTCTTTTACATTTAAGTTCAACCTTTAAGATAATAGATTTTTAAAACACTCTTGCAGATTTGATGAAAGTAATGAGTTTAAAGCTATAATATGATACCTTACTTCTAGATTAGAAATCCTGAAGATTAAAAAAAAAACTGATTTCATTAGAAGTTGGAGGAGGTCTTTATTTGAGGGCAAGTTACATCAGAGATAACAAGCAAATATTTTTTAAATCAAAGTCACAACAGAGGGCTGATATCTTTTGAGGATATCTCATTGTATTTTCTTTTTCTCTAGATATTTTTTATTTATTTTGTTGAAAGGCAAATTATTGAATGGTCACTTAGATAATTTACATTGAAAAAATTTGTGAGTTTCTAGTCAAATTGTATGGATTTTTGTGCTGTGATTTTCTCATTAATCTTTTTCCAGAGAGCTGGTTATACCCTTGAAGAAATATTTCAATTGACTCGAAGCTCAAACCTACAGCAAAAAACACTCGCTTTTCATACTCTTGCCAAGATAATATCAAAGGTGAAAAAAAAAACTGCTTCAGTTTTAAAGATTTGTAAAAGAATTTGTACTCATTGGAACTAACTTGTTTTTAGGTCCACTTTTAATTCATGTATTCTATGAGTTCCTTGTTACTTTTTCATATGGTATGTGTAATAGGGTTATTATTAATATTTTGTTGCTACAAAATGTTTGCCCCACTTCATTTTAACTAGAAATTATATCTTGTATGAAAGAAATCAGACTTTTTAAAAGTTCAAGTTACTGTCCTTTACAATTAGTAAAAGGATTAATGAACACTATAAATTATGGTTAGAGAGGTATAAAATGAATAATTTTATTGAGATGTACCAATCTTTTTCTTTTTTCTAACATCAAATCATGTCCTTTTTTTTCCAGGCCAAATGTGGAAGGCTCAGTGAGAAAGTTCAGAGTCCTATTATTCCTACAATTTTATCTGGTGGTGTATTGATGTTGCTGCGGTGGGGGCTTGATGACTCAGTTGTAGCTGTTGTTGCTGCCTCTATAGATGCCCTTCATGCTTTGCTATGGAACCCACTGGATGAAGTTAGTGGTTTTATTCCTGTAGCTTGTCAATGTGCCCCTCAAAAAAGTTGATTAAGCTATTAATATGAAGTTGCATTTTGTTAAGAAGACAGGAAAATTGCAAAACTGTAAAGGATTTAGAAAGTTTCACTCATCATTGATAGTTAGTTAGAATTGGAGGTATAACTTTGACTTTCAAAATTTCCTTTGATTTTCAAAATACCTTGAAGAAGTGCTGAGTCTATTCCATCCTACATTTACAACATATTTGCTGATTTTGTTTTTCAAGTTTTATCTGTTGTTTATAAAATTTGTAAAAGGCTGCTATAGAGCTGGTTTGGCCCTGGTATCAAGGAGACGTGCTTGCAGCTCTCACTCCAACAGCAACTTTAGAGATGGAGGGCCAACCAGAAGAGCTTGATGAGGAAAATCGAGAAGAGGAAACAGATGCCGATGTTGCTCGTAGAGATGTCATTCAGGTTAGTATGCTCTGCTTCTCAGCTTTTGTACTTTGCATAGAAAAATATATAAATATCTTTGATCATTTTTTTTTTCTTAATCTAAGTCATCTAGTGTTATAATATCAAAACTTTCGAAATTAATATTGTTGTGTTTAGCTTTGTTTGGAAATAAGATTGATTGAAAATTTTGCAAAGTTTAACTGTTAGTATTACAAATTTATAAGGTTTTGGTTTCAGGTGAAAAAGTGTCATGTAATTAGTTAAAGGTAAATAAAACTAATGTAACTTTTTAATTGCTCTTCATTTAGGCCCTGGTGCATCGCATGGATTTACTTGTGCGCTTCCGTTATATAATTGGGAGCATGTGTCCCCAAGCTGACACTGTGATCAACATGCTGGAGATTCTTACACGTTTCGCAGAGCACTCATCAACAATGGCATATGAGGTTTCAAAAACTTTATAAATTTTTCACGATTTTGTATTCAATAAATGATGAAAATCAAGAAGGACTATATGCATATAGCATATTTCATTGGCAAATTACTTGAATTGTACACTAGCCGATTCCCACAAGTTTTATGAAGAAAGTTATCTTCAAATGATTTTCATGTACTCAATATAACAAAAAGTGTATTTCTCAAAAGTTGATTTTTCATAAAATAAGTTGCATATTTTTGTATTCCTCAGATTTTAAAGTGTCCTGGACTGATGGATAAAATTATGCAAGAGTTCATACCCACAGCTTGGTCTTTGAAAGGTGAAGCTTTTAATGTTTAAGAAAAAAACAAACCCAGAAATGTGAGATCCCAATGAGTCCTGCACAAGTGGGAATTTTAGACTTATTTAGTTTTTGATACCTCAAAATAGTGAATTTTTTATGGTGCTTAAGAGAAGACAGAAATTACTAGAATTTCTATGTCCAGAGATAATTTAATTTTAATTATTTTTAAAACAACCATCAAATAACCAATTTCTACTCTTAAAAGGCACTAGCTGAAAATAGATATGTGAGGCTTGTGCTTGAGCTTCTGGATGCTCCACCTATCTGTCTCCAAGTAAAAAGCTTGAAGTTAACAATTCTCTGGGAAATAATTATGTTTGAGATAGATCATAGGACTCTACTTCTTTTCACATCAGTGGCAAAGGATAGGAGTTTATGATGATACATTGTCACCATGATATTAGATGTGTTTCATAAAAATATTGGACTTTTTGAATCCTGAATACTTAGGTTGATTTGTTTACAGTGAAGGCAGATTGGGCTTTATTTGGTTTGGAATTCAAAAGGTTTATTGTTTTTTGTTGTTTTTTTTTCATATAAAAATTTTGGCTTTTAATCATTTTTATGAGAGGTAATTGATTAAAGAGGAGAAGTAAAATAAAAAAGCAAACAAGTTTGTGGTGAACAATTTGTTTAGAAAATACAGTTATCATGAAAAGTATGATTCAAGTTAACCCTGCTCCATAAAAAGATAAGTTTGATTACTGGGACTTTTTGGTGACTTCACATCTACACTCCCTTAGAGTGGTGATAACTTATAAAATCATCTCTTTTACCAGGAACAACTGGACCAGTTTCTAATGTGTATGGAATTCCTGTACCTGCAGCTGTCAAGTTTCTAAGAGTGTTATGTCAGAGTGGAAGGAATATAGCCTCCATCTTGGTAAGGAGTCAAGTTTTGAAAGATTATATTATTTTGTTTTGTTTTATTCCTTTTTTTTTAATGATCCAGTTGTTAGATAATTGATCGATCTTTTTTTTTAATTATTGGTTACTCAGTCTGCTATAATGATCCTAGAGCCTGCTAACAATTTTTTTTTCATTAGTGTATTTGTATTAGTTTATTATACACTAACTTTGTAGAGTACAATTGAAAGGTTCATGCTGTTTTCCCAGTTCATTAATTGTATATAGACCAATTAATTTGACATAAATTTGAGGCTTTTTTCATATTTCAGTTACATTATTTTGGAGTTTATTTAATAACACATGCAAAGCCTTAAAGAGTCTAGATCTAATTCTAGACTAACAAGTAGGATGAAAGACATAAAATATAATGAAGGACAAATGATATGGATGAGTATCAATCCTGCACCTCTTTGGGACAGACACCATCGCCATGCTGAGAAAAGATCAAGCATGCTAATCAAAAAAATAGATGGTTCAGACGAAGTGACTTTCACAATGGCTTGAATAGACTGAGAAATTGATGTACTGAATACGACCAGAACATGAACAAAGTAGCCTTTATTAGATCTTAGAATACATGATCAATTGAAAAAAAAATTTAACACAAGGCTGCCTTCTCTATTCCAGGTAGATAAATACAATATCAAGTTGGTGCTACTGAGGTATCTCTCAGTTGAAACAAGGTATTTTTACTTAGTATAAAGCATTGTGTACTTCCAGATTTATGTTCAAATTTGTAAAAAATGAACCTTTTTTGCTATAGACATTTGAGAAAGAAATGCTCAAGTGCAAATTCTTCAAGGTACTGGAGATAATAAATCATTCAATGGAGTGAATAAGTCCAAACAATTATTTATCAATGAAATAAATTTGTGCTTTCTTCACATCAATAAAGCAGTAAATTTATTCTATTCCATAATATTTGTAATACACCCATTCGATATAATTTTTTGTCATGAACTCTTCAAATGCATCATGGATCTTCACAACTTTCATGCATATAACAGCAAAGTTAAAATTGGCATGATATGCTTTTCATGTCCTCTGCTGTTTTTAGTGAACTGCAATTACCTCTGAAAGAAGCAGCTAACCTTCAAATAGAGGCACTGGCTTTATGGAGGACTTGTGCAACATACGGGCTAGCAACTGAGACATACTTGTAAGTCATATACATAGTGTAAGATAAATAAAGTGAAAGTGGCAATAGCTTTCCTAAATGTGTGACAGTATAGTAAGGTTGCATAAAAGTAAATTTCTCATGCAACTGAATGTTAGAACGTATGTCAGATACTCATACATTTAAATAGGATAAAGATAAGATAATTCTTGATGTTTGATAGCAAGAAAAATTGAAAAAAAAATGCCATAGTAATGTTGATAATTTGTATCGGTTGTAAGCATAAAACTTTTTATAAATATTTGTGAGCTGTGTACAGTTTTTAGCATGATTAGATCAAATATGGATACTTCAAAATGAAAAATACGTCAATATTCCTTTTTGTTCCATGGCAATTTCCTCCTTGGATCCTTTCTCTCTTTATCTTTTCATCAAACTAGTTGCAAAGGTATAACATTTATTTTTGAGAGGATGCTATAAGATTCTGGGTAAACCTCAATGATGTAAATTAACTGAAAAACTGTTTGATCACTCACTCTCTTCACTTCTCAACCTTAGACCTTAGACTGAACAAATGACCCAACTCAATAAGAAATATTCTCTCAGAAGTAATTACCTATAGCCTTGAATCTGGTACTGCCAGGGAACTCAGAAGGGAAAGATATCTAGAAGTATTAAATATTTTAATATTGAAAAGAAGACAGTAAAATAACAAAGTCTTGAATTTAGGTTTGCATATTTCTTTTAATCGCTAGTTTATAAAATGAAAGCTACAGCAATAAAAGAAATTAAATCAGTGACCATTCATCAAGCATGGATATTTCTCTTGATTAGTTGAACAGTCTTTTAAGATGTATCTACATCTCAAGAGTTCAAAGAATCCTTGATTGACTGCAAATGCTCTGGTGTGTTTATAAGAAAAGAATAGTTCGAAGTTTACAAAAAAAAAAGACTTTATTTATATATTTTATGTATGATTTCACTGCTCTTTCCCAATTCAGGGCGTGTGGTTATGTAATATATACAAAATTTAAGAATACAAATTCCTCTTCATGAAGATTTATGTTAATTTTTTTTTATGTATAGATATTATACAGGAAAACAAATAATAAAAAAACCATATCCACAAGCATTATTTTTAGACATTGTGTGGCTTATAGAGACTTTTGAAGAAATGAAGTCACATGTGTGGAATATTTAATGTCTAAAGATATCAAATGCATCTGGTTTGAATTGATTTTTTTTGGTCTTTATTTAATTCACCTCTGTCCAGTGATATGTACAGTAACATTGCTATGTATGTTGGCCAACTTGAGAAGCACTGGACTTCTTCAGCTTTTTCATCAGTATCTGGACACAGACATTTTGACACACATCTGATCTGTGTCCTGGAGAAAATGTTATATATAGCTGGCCACATAAGGTGAGACAAGGAAAAGAAAAGGTGATTGATTATACTGGTCTATCGAGATCTATATCTCCACTCTATAGAAATTCATAATGGTTAATAAGTAGTATGTGTGTTTGTGTGTTTTTCTTAGTGCCTCTTTAATATTTTTGCATGTCTGCCACTCTTTTATTTCATATGTGTGTATGGCATAAGTAATGGAATGCATCTTTTACCTAAGATAATAAATAGGAGAAATAGGAAATGTCATTAGCTATAACATTATAAAGGCTTTTAAATTTGGTGACCTACATAAGGAAAAGCAATTGGATGTAGTAACTAAAGTTATAAACTTTCAGATTATAAATGAATCAAATAATATATCATTAGAGACATCTTTAAAGATTTGAATGTTATTGTTGTATTATATATCTTTATTTAAGGTTGTGATTGTTAAATGTGAAATGAAATATATTTTCTTGCCCTTGAAATGTTCAGAGCAAAGCCTAGTGACAGCACCAAAGCTGATGATCTTTTGTATCAGATGAATTGGAGTCATGTTGCCTCTTTGGCCCAACCTCTGCTTGCATGCTCTCAAAAAGTCCTCTCTGATATAGAAGTTAACTACCCTTCACAGGTAAGTCTAAAGGTATGCTTATGACTCTGGCTTAATAGGTTAGACCTATACATTTTTTACTAGCCTATCTTTCATTCATTGTAAGATAGTTATATCTTGAGTTGATATAGCCTGCTTATTTCAAAATGATCTTCACACATCATACTGAGCAGGGTTGTGTATATGAGATCTCTTACTCGGAAGCACCTGAGGAGGCAGTCTAAAGTCTAAAGTTGTGACTTAAGTTTGTAGACATTTGAATGAAACTGATAGAAAGATATCAGCTCCCTAAGATTAAAAAAAGATATTGATCATGATAATCTATAGTATGCATATAGGAGAATATTTCAAAAGTGAGCACTTATGACCAAAAGAAATTGTTTTGTTCAGATGAGTATGGATCTTTCTAAATGGATAAGTATCATAGTTTTCCTGTCAAATATTATCTTTGCAGTCACTATTTGCTTTTTGAATTTTTAGGGGGATATTCAATTATATATTGGTGCACATTATATTGCCAAAGAGTCATATTTTTTACAAGGTATAGAAAATTCAAGCTGGAAGTTCGTTACAAAATAATTTCTAAATTTTCTCCTAATAAATTAAAAAAAAAAAGAATTCCAATTGCAAGTAAATGCACTCTCATTTTGGCAATTTTGTTGTTAACTCTTTCTCCTTCCTGATGTTGTATACCTTTTGGACACTTAGATTTTTTATTTGAGCTGAATTTTCCGTATGAAATCACTCAGAGAAAGCAGATTTTTGACAGTTTCATTATCCTTTTGTATCATCATGCTACTTTTGTTGTTTTTTTTTTTCTATTTTTGCACTATGAAATTTCTATTTGTAATCCTCAGAAGCAGGATTTGCACTTCCCAACCTCATGCATCAACTTTTTGGCTTCATATTACAATCTAGAGAGTCAGCAGGTGAGTTAATTGTGTTGACTCACAATAAAAAGCAGGTTCTGTGTATGCAAATATATTTCATCAGGATTTCAAGTGGCTGCATTTTAATCATGTTGTTTTTTTTTTTTTTTTTGGGGGGGGGGGGGGTTCATTCAGGAGTATTTAAAAAAAAATTATTAAAAGCAACAGCTTTTTTTTCCTTGCACTTTCATTTTTTTTAGCAAGTAATTCATTATCAATTTTATTGAAGCCATATGTCTTATATAATTACTTTATAGAATGAAATCTTTATTATCGCCAGAGTGGAACAGATGCAGTCACCAGCCTAGATGGAATAGAACAGTTTTGCAACTCATGTTTTCACCCTCTGTTGGATTCGTATGGTTTTCAATTGATTGTTGAACAACTATGGTTTGTGATAGAAATGTTCATTTATATAATTTTTATACGATTTCATGAAGTTTATTATGAAATGATAATCCCTCCCACCTCAAAATCTTCATTGTCTTGGCATTAGCAGGGAATCCCAGTGCTTTAAAAAATTCCATGAATATTTTGAAATTGATTTTTAAGTTGAGATAACTTTCCTTGATAGATAGCTATGGCTTAAACACAAATTTTCTCTTTCAATCAATGGTTTATCAATCAGAGGTAGAATCCCACTTTCGAGAACCTGCTTCTCTCCGTCCCTTCTCGGGAGAGAAGCCGGCCGCTTTCTCTATGCGATCTGACGTCCGGGCTAGTTGGACTGCCCTTTGCGCGTCTAATAATGCCCTGGTGCATTATTCGTCTGTCCTCTAAAAGAAAACCCTTGCAGTTTGCGTTGGCGCGAGGGGTACCCTCGGTGCTAGTCGGCGAGGGCCCGGGGCCTTTCGGAGATAGTGCTCGTCTTGTGCGAGCGCATCTCCTGGCCTAGGGTTTGGCTCACCGGTTTCGCTCCGGAGGGCTGCCCGTTCGCACCTTCGCTTCATCGTTCTTGCGTCTTTCGAAGAAAGACCCTCAATAGCTTCGCCGCTTCCACGAGCACGGACCGCTCCGCCCAGAGAACCTGGCTTCGGTCCTGGCACCCCCAGCCGGGACTTCGGCGGTCCTCCAGGGCTGGGCAGTCAAACAGTACATGGGCGACGTCTTCAACTCGGTTTTCGCACAGACGACAGGACGCGGACTGACTCCATCCTCTTTTTGACATGCTGGCTAAGAGCAGTACGTGATTTACGCGCATGCGAAAAATCTGTACGGCGTCACCTCTCGGGAGGTGATCGCGATAATCATCAGCTCGTCGAGCCTCATAAAGCTTAGCCAGTCGTGAGTCATCATTCCCTTCTATCGCCGCTCTCCACCTTTTCGCCGTTTCCCCTCGTAATAGGGACGAGATGTGAGCCAGGGTTGCCGGGACTGTAGGTTGGGGTTGGAAGCGGCCAGCGCTGGCCAGTTCGTCCGCAACCTCGTTACCGTGGATCCCTACATGGGATGGGATCCATTGGCAGATGATCCGGACACCTGCCTGTCGGAGCTTTTCCATTGGGCTCAAGATACCGCCCATACTAGTGGGGTTGAAGCCGCCAAGATTTTGCACTAGACTACGGCAGTCTGAGAGGATTACGACCCCATGGAGCGGGTCTCCTCTTTCATGCCGTTCTTTCAGGAGGCGGATGCACGCGTGCAGAGCCGCTTTTTCACAATCGTAGCTGCATGTCCTCTGGCCCACTGGGCTTTGTTTATCAATCAAAGAGTTTGATGATGGAGCCATTTGTAATTCCTATAAAATTAACAGCCAAGTCATTGAAAGACTGAGAATTTTTTTATTGTTACATGTATTGCTCTATAGGTATCCATAATATGTGCAATCAACCAATGTAACTTTCACAACTCATAGGCGAACAGTTGATATAAAACTGGTGCCTCTCTAACATGCAAATAAGATTTTACATAACCTGCAATCAGGTTTTCAGCTGACCTGAAAGTTAAGAGAATGTGCATAAAGTGCTATTCCCAAGGACTGAGCCTTTCAAAGTTCAAATCTCTGACTTCTAGTCAGAAGTCAAGTCTCTTTGATTAAAGCATGATACCAAACAAATGCTATTGTTCTTAGCATTATGCTTTTAGTTATCATGTCCTACTATATAAAGGCATATAAATTAACTAGACGTATAGTCCACATGCAAGTTTAGAATTCTTTTAGTTCACTGATATATTTTATTCACTTGTGTAGCAATAATTCAAAGGCAAAGTGATACTCTGATATTAAAAGCCTATTATTGTCTAGGCAACAAAATTTTTTTTTGACATCATAAGCCTCCTTTTGTAAATCATGAAACAATGTTGATTCTTAGGAAAAGAATGGCTTTATTGTATTTACTTTTCCACTTCTTTATATTTCCAGTCCCTTCTCGAACTTGCTTGCTAGCCACAATGAAAGGACAGAGGCATTAGTTCCTCCTTGCCTGCCATCCTACGGGGTATTTCTTCAACAGCAAACAAATGCAATGTTGCAACAGAGAGATACTTTTGAAACAAATATGCCAATCATTTCACAGCATACCCCCTTCGGGTTTCTAACATCTTTGTTTAGGCTTGCTCTATCAGTCAGCAAAAGGCACAAGGCAATGATATCAAAGGTAATTGATATCTCTGAACAGTTTTTGTCAGATTCTCATACATTGTGATTTTATGATATATAAAATTACATATGAACAAAAATGTCACTACTTATGTAGTTTATGAATGTTGGCCTAAAAAAATAAAGTATTCATTTGAGGAAAAAAATTGTATTTTATTTCTATGTGATTTACTCAACAGTAATGATGTTGAATGATCTGCAGAATAGCCCTTTTAACATCCTATAGTGCTTAATATTATGCAGAAACAGAGAGATTCTGATTCTTTCATAAGAATCACTACCACTGGCTTTCTTTTTAATCTAAGAAAAACAATTTTAGAATTTATTTGTTTAGCTTCCTTAATATATTCATATTAAATAGCTAGCTACACTTTGCAGTCATTAAATACTGTAAAGGAAGGTGGGTGTCTCCTGTGAATGAATTGTTTATAATGAAGGGGTTCGAAGGCAGGAAAACTATAAATGCATGAATTTACCTGTCAAATAGTTCATTTTTTAAAAGCTCTGTATCCTTTTTTTGTATTAGAACAATAATTAAAATAGTTACAACTTTCACATTTCTTTTGTTGCTAAGATAAAGTTTGCTCTGAATATTAGTTGCAGGTTTTTAATGAATTTAAGTGTACTTCTATTTTTTATGAATTTAACTGAAAATTTAAAGAAAAAGTAGAACTACAAACATTGAGCTGTGTTTTCCCATATTTGTTTTTCCCTTAATTTTGGGGAGCTATGTCAGTGCTACAGTTATAATTTTTAGCAAGAATACTGTCTGGTTAAGAGTGAATATAAATCAATGAAACTGGAAATCCTTGCCATTAAGCAAAATAATCGAGGTAAAAAATTTAGGTGTTAAATTATTCATAACGTAGCTGAGTTTTTTTTTGTAATAATTTCAGAGACAATGCAAGTGACCAGTGATCACTTGCACAACTGTTAGATGTAAGTCTTATTTACTTGAGGCAAGATTGTAAAATCATATTTTTTTCAAAGAAGTTGACTTGAAAAATATGCTTATTCTTTAAAATCATATCTTCTTTGGAATTTATTGACTCTTATCACCTCAGATTTTGAGCCCTCTGATCAAGAACAAGGATATTTTAATGTACATGAAGAAGTCATGTGCAGCAGCAAATGCATCACCATTTTGTACCTCCTTGATCACAAGAGCAGAAAACCTGTTGCAATATTTATGGCTGAAATGCTGTGTCTTAGAAGTAAGAGCCAGCCTGTAATTAGAATGTATAAGAATGGCACAAAACAAATTCATATATACTATGAACCAGTCCATTGAAATGTTAACTGGTTATGTTTTGTTTTGTTTTGTTTTGAACCAACTAAGAAGACTTGTTTTGTGGGATGACATTTTACCTTATCCTTAAATGGTTATTTCTTGTCAACAACAACAATAATAATAATAATAATAATAATAATAATAATAATAATAATAATAATAATAATAATAATAATGATAATTACAATAATGATAATTACAATAATAATAATAATTTTAATAATAATATACTTTTCAAATTTAATCTCATTTTTTTTCTGCCTGGTAGAACAATTTTCAACCATTTTAGTGCACATATTTTACTTAATCAAAAAAGTATTTTAAAATATAACATATTCAACATAGTTAATGTGGCAAAGAAAGCAATTTTAATAGGTAAGAAAAAAATATGAAGTATGAATTTTCATACTTCTTTGTTATTTAACAATTTCTTAAAATATGATAAACCTGTTTCACATGACCAAAAAGAAAATCTCTTTACTCAATGCTAAAACTTTCTTGCATTTTTTCAGTACTTAAAATTATCAATTATCACTGCAGGCCATTTCATTGTAGTTAAATTTAAATACTTATTGAGTGTGTTTTATTACCTAGTGCATTGACTATTGTCAAGGGACTTAGACATGCGTTGCATTACCCATGTTTTACCATACAATGGGCAAAATGTTGAAAGTAGGTTGGTGGGAATGGTTCTAACAATTTTGTCATTTCTTCTGTGGTTTGCGTAGTCATAAGTTTTACATGGGTCTTAAGATATTCCACTTTGACAAAATAAACATTGATTTCTCAAACTCATTACTTTCAATAATTCATCATTTATGTTACGTTTGTTAATCCTGTTTCACCAGCCTTGTGATGACATGAGCATTGCTCACCGAGTCTCAATCAATCTCATGTCTCGTCTAGGACATGGCGATGAGCATCTGGTACATGATCTTATCACAACTGTCACTTTCAACCAAGCATTTATTTGGTGAGTAATATTATCTCCCTTGGGGACTAGTGTAAATTCTCAATAAAGTCAAAATAATACCATATAATATAATAGCTGGCGTTTTAAATGATTGCAAGTTATTTTGGAAGCTGATGAAAGTTGTATCTGTATTATCAAAAACTCCAGTCTCTTACTTTTTCTAGTACTTTTGCTTTCATCCAAAACATTTGATTCTAAGATGGCTACTATTGCAGTTTGCAAAAACCTTCAAATACCTGAATGTCCTCTTAGAATTGTTCTTTGGAATGATGTGTAATAAGGAGGTGGTGCAATAGCTTTTTTTAAACTTTTAACATGTACATATCTGCTTGTTACATTTCAAGAAACTCTTGTCTCTTTTATCTTTGATTCAAGATATTTAAAAACGTATTCATTAGCCATTTTTAGGGTGTATTGACATTAAAACTAATAGTAGAATTAAGAAAAGCAATTTTGGTTTGTAGGGCATTTTAAAAGAATTATTGTATTTGTATAAGTCTTTGTTTACATGTAAATATGCTATTACCAGTGAGGGCTCAGCAGTGAATTTGACATCAGAAGCCATGGCAAGCCTGACTTTGGGTGATGCTCTGCATTTGAAAAGTGCAACTCAGGAGGAGATAAATGTGAGCAGATCTAGCCTTTTGCAAGACGTTCACAAGTCTTTGGCAAAGATCAGGGGACATTACCTAATGGCCTTTAGCGGGATGGAAAAAGCTGTTCTAAACTCCAGGTAGAGCAGCTTTTTTTATCATTGTAGGCTGTATCATCATTGAAATAAATAGATCATTTTCTGTGTTGAAATTAATTTCTAACAGCAGTTTGCAGCTAAAAAGGTTTTTATTCTATGAAATATTTTTTATGCGTTTATACTATTTTTCTCCTTTAAACTTATAATCTGGTTTTAGGAAATCTAATTTTATAGTTATTTGATTCAATTTCCATTTATAAACTTTTAAACTTTTCTCTCTTTCTTTTTTTTTTAATATGTAAAAGTTGTTTTTATAGTTTTTGACAATTGATGTTTATTAAATTAATTTTGCTATTAGCTTGGAGTTTTTTGTTTCTTCTCACTTGTAAAAGGAATTTTTTCATGGGAAAGCCATTTGAGACACAGTCCTTGATGTTCAAGTGTGCAGGGGAAAGCTTGATGCCTAAAGACTGGATCTATTTGCCTCTAATCAATGTTTACAACAGGGCCATCCAGTGGTAATCACTTTAAGCTTTTCGTTTGCATGTAAATAAATAATATTAAGGTTACATATCATAATTTCATTGCAATAATATTGGTAATTTCAATTTAATTATTGCTTTTGATTTCTTGTCTTTGAATTGGGTAATTTATACATGTAATAAGATAAGTGGAGATGTCTTTAAATTTAATTTAAAAAATTTCGACGCCTTAAATGTAGAACATATTTATCGCCCATATTTATTAAACAGTTTTCAACGAATTATTAAGATAAAATAGGAAGGTCATACTTGTTTGCAAAGGAGTGTGAAAGGGAAGGGTAGGAATAGACTAACAAAGAGTTTGAAATCTAATGTGACAGAGGATTGATTTGATGGTCTTAATTTTTCAGCCTTCAAGTGCCATTAAAGGTCTTCTCAATACACCAGCTTGTTGTGGCTACTCAAATTAAATAAAAAATTTGCCAGCATGATACTGACATAAAAGATACTAGAGTCTTAAAGTTTTACTTTGATAGTATGAAATGCACATATGATCTATTAAAAGCCTCATGCCTTTCTCTTGGAACACATACCAGTCAAAACATCTCTGGAATGAGTTTATCGCCACAGTCAGTCGCCATGGTGAGCAGTGTCCTTCAGTGGAGCTTTGCTCTAGAGGTGTGGAGGCCAGCTGAGATGGGCCAGGTTCCTGCCACAATTAGGCTGTCAAGGATTTTATGCGCTTTCATTGCTGGTGAGCTCAATGATATAGTCAACAGAGGCTGAAAAAAAACAGCTAATTAAAACAAAAGTTGTTACCTAGTAAGCTGCTTTTAGGATAGATTTTTTTGCTCATCACAATTATAACACGCATGAGCCATTACAGCCATGCCTTTCTGTCACTGTTAAAGGGTTTAAATTTGTCGCCTGGGCCAGGGTGGAAAATTCTGTCTTACATTCAAACCATATCTAGTCTAGTTTCTACAGTTCGGACTAATGTCTACAGATATGGTGATGGAAAAAAAAAAATAATGGGAATTATATCAAAAGTAGGAGAGAGTTCACTTTGCTGGTAGTGTTCCACAAAATTAACAATGTTGGGAAGGATTACCTGAACTCATTTAGCCTTGCTGTCAAAACTACTTAGCAACACACAACCTTTGAAAACCAGTCCCAACACATTTGATTGTAAAACAAAAGTACCAGAAAAAAAGAAAGTTAATGCAGAGGAGACAAAGTTCATGAAGCACTATTATTTTAGTCATCTCAAGGTTCCGCTTCATACTGATCCAGAACTGCAGTACCTAATTTTATGATAATCAGTGGCATCAAACATTTTCCAGAACTAATTTTCTTGCTTTATATCTTTTCTATTTCTTTGAAGAATTTGTCCTCTTTCATTGACTTGTTTGTTTTGTGTAAAGAATATGGTTCCAAATAAAAAGCTAAATTTGGACAATTATGTTTTGTATAGTTCATATAAAAAGCAAACTAATGAATATCTGTGATTTTTTTTGGCAGGAAATGATTTGTTTCTAGAGAAGCCTGTAAATTACTACTTAGCTGGACTACTGAGAGAATTCAGTTCACAAAAAATCCTTGACAAGCTAAACTTTGAAGAGAAAATTCCAGGGATGACTTCTTTCTATGATCTGTAAGTTAAGGTCTTTTCTTTTTTTTTTTAGTCATTATCATCTAAAGTTTGCATTCATAGATGGCTGGGCATTATATTGTTTGTCAATTTGTGCACAAAAAAAGAAGGTATTTGTCATTGCTCTGAATTAGTTCATTTAAGTTAATTACAAACAATACTTAGCACCATATATTAATTAGAATTATTTAGCACAATCCATTTTACAGAGTCACAATTTAAGTTAAAATTAGTGTATTTGTTTATATGACAATAATTACATCTACTGATGGGGCAAAATACCATTCAAAAGATACTTGTTGTTGTTGACTTTATTTCCATGACTTTTATTCATGTCACTGATTAACTCCACAACTTTTGGCTTTTGTGCTAGAGTGAAATGGGGAGGCTAATGCTATCAAATCACAAATTTAGACTTACTTTAATTCTTTAGATTACAAGAAAATTTTATCAAACAAGGGCCTCAGATTAACTAAAAAATAATTACCTGACGTTATTTACATAGCACATATTTATAGAAAAAAGTTATGTTCCATGCTTTCTTTTTTCCCTCCTTTTTCTTTTGTTCTTATTTGGATATCATCATTAAACTATAAATTTCCCACAGCTAAATGAATCTTCTAGAATAATCTTGCAATAAATATTTAATCACAAGAAATTTTTTTAGTTTCCACTATTATTGTTTCCAGTCAGTTTATATGTCTTCTTCTCATGTCCTAATTGATCTTCAGTTTCCTCCCCTATAGCTTTTTAATGAAAAAAAATTGAAAGTTTACTCCAGGTGCAGTTTAATCATTGTCTTTTAAAGGTCTCCAGCATCTCTTAATACCACTGACTTCTTTAGAATCCAGTTAAGAGTCTCTTTGAAGTCTAAATCCTTTCAGATTTACTATCCTTAAATGTTTGAAAGAAAGTAATAATAACTGGTTTGACTGTGAGGTGAGGGTTTTTTTTTTTTTAGCAAATATCAAATATTTTTAGTACAGGACCAAAGAGCAAATTCAGATGTAAAATTTCCCTGCAACACATATTTCAATATAATTTGGACCTCAAAGAAATGAATGTCTCTTGAGATCATATTATTGTTTTCATGTTGTTCACCAGTGACAAACACCTAAAATGCATAAAATGTTAAAACTGAAACTCTCAGCACATGTGACGAAGTTGAAGAAAAATAAATTTTCATTTGAAGATTAAAATTTCAGACCGTGAATTCTTAACATTTGTCTTCAACTGTTGCAAATAAATTTTTCGGATTTCTCTGTGTGATTCCAGCTATCAGGAAGTTCTTGATCACTTTGAAGCTGTTTCATTCGGTGATCCTGTGTTTGGTCTGTTTGTACTGCTCCCCTTACAACAAAGGCATAGCAGTATGCTGAGGAAGGCAGTCTGGGGAGAAAGACGCAAAATGCTACGCACCTTGAGGATCCCTCTTCACGAGGTGAGCCAGTAAAGTTACAAACATAAAAAGTTTGCAAGTTATATAATAGATATTAAGCATGTTGCATTTTTTTCGCATACCATCTATTTTAATTATTACTTTTCTTATATCATTGTTATATGTACTCTTTCCTAGTCATGAATGACAAATGCTGTTCTTCTGTACTTAAGAATGATTATAATAATTTAAAAAATAAATAAATAGAAGTTTCAAAAAGCCTGTGAGTTTTGACATGAGAAAGCTCAGAGTAAAATTCATTATACATATTTCCAGGTCTTTATACATTTTATCTGCTTACAGACTCATTAGAACTGTTATCAAAATTTATTTTGCTACACAATTAACCCATGAACATTGTATTACGTACTACAAAAGCAAACTGACTTTGAAAGTTTTGGTAGATGAAAGTGTTTTTTCTCTTTTGTTCAACATCTGGCTGTAAAGCAATTGATTTTCACTTTTACAAAAAAATTACATTGCAAGGTGTGAATTATAATATATAAAATATCTCTAATGTCATGCATTATCCATAAATATATTTGACATAGCTATCTCGAAGATCTCTAATATCAAATTGTCAAGGGACAAATGTTTCTGTTTATGAGAGTAATGTACAGGCCTGAGCTTTTAAGTTTACGAATCCTTAACCAGGTTTGTGTTTTAAACTTTATCTGTTGTTGGAAGAAATATCTCTCTAGTTTAATAAAATAAATCTAGAACTCATTGAAACTTAATTGTTGTAGTGCTGTGCGAGGCTTCTAACGTTATGAGATCACAATTTAAGCTTTAGTAACAAAGCTATATAAGTTTTTGCTTCTTTTTGCTTCAAATCTAGATATAAAGGGAAGTTTTCACACCATTGTCTCTTTTCTTCACAGATCCTCATCCCTATACAGAACTTTCTTGAGCCAGAGGAGTCTGACCCTGAGCTTTTGTGCCTCCAGTTGTCAGCTCTAATCTCTGGTGCTGTCCAGCCCACTTGGTCTCCTTTGATGTACCTGGTTGCAGTGCACCATGTCAACAGGTTTTTGTTCCTGGCCCCTGCAGCTGAGCATGAAAAGACTGAGGAGAGAGCATCAGCCAGAGAGCGGATGTGGGCTCAAGTTATTGTCTGCATGGATAAGGTTATCTTTTTTTCTGCATTAATTCATCCTTAGTGCAGTTTATTTTAGATTTAAGCAGGATATTTTATGTCCAAATTGTTAGTATTTTAATTTGATAATAATGGTACTTATAAGGGCTAGGTGCTTATTTTCTTCCTCTGCATTTTGTTCTTCTCTTATTTTAATGGTTTTTGCTATGAAAAGGTAGCAAAATACAATAACAATAATAATCATTTGAATATCTATATGTAAGTGTTGCTAGCAAAAATACCTATCGGAAAACATCACTAGATATTTTTATTAAATTCCTTGAACTGTCCTCATCTAATCTTGCAAGATTTTGTCGGGAATGATGGTCAATGTTTTTAAGGGGTTTTTTTTTGTTCTTGTTCACAGTTGAGAGATGTTGTTTCCTACAAGCAGTATAATATGACTCAGCCAAGAGGAATGGATCTATATGAAACACTTCCCTCAAGCAGACAAACAACAGTAGATCATTACCTCTCCAAGATCAAGACTGCAGATTCTAAGTTCTAGCTTTCAATCAAAATATATAAAAATATGATATTGAAAAGAACAATCTGAGAGAGGCTTTCAGAAATTAAAAAAATTTAAAGAGATGCTTTAAGTTTCAGATCCACTTTTGTTAGTTTTTCATTTTTGCCTATGAAGGCAGAGGCGATCACCCTCTGAATAAGGGAAAAACTGTTCAACTGAAAGCGATGATAAAAAATACTTCTATCTGATTGTAATTTTTTCAGAAAAAAAAATAATTATGCCACTGGATTGCATGCTTCAGATAAACATACACACTGGCTTTAGTTGAAAATTCAAGCTTAGCAGAGATATTAAGAAAGAAATATAATTACCATGATAATTGTTTAATAATTATCCAACAAATATTTTTTAATTACACGTCTTGAAGGAATTATTGTAGCTCTGTTCACCTCTTTTTCAAAACTGGAGAACATGTTTTTTTGTTGTTGCTGTGGGTTCTTTTTTTTTTAGAGGGAATGGGGGCCGTTTCTTTTTTAATTTCATTTACATAAATAAAATATTGAAATAAAATGTCTTTTCATCTATTGCGTTATGTGGTTTTAAATGTGGCTAACTGAGCATGGTTACAATTTTTCTTTATATTTGCTTCCTTCATTTATGACGTTTCTCATTCTATTTCTTTTTTTTTTTACCTTCTATGAGAGTGCACTGACTACATGAATTGATAAAAGTCAAAATGCTCGACATTTATATGTCATACATTTAAGTTTAGACTGACTTATATTTGGCGTAAAGTTGAGAATCCAGCATTGCCATTATTAGTATTTTATCTAAAAAAAATTTGAAGAATTTCATCTCATCCAAAGAAAAAAAATAAAAGTTTTTAAAAAATAAAATGAAAGTAATCTGCACATAATGAAAGTGTTTGAAGCAATTTGGTAATTTATGTTTCCATTAATTTAAGTTACAGTCTGTCCTTGATTTGATGGCCACATTGCTACATTGGAAAACATTTGAACATTTCTGATGAAACCATCAAATGATATTTTTAAGATCTTGAGGGGTTGCTAAACACCTTAACTCCTGGTGTCTTTTTTTAACACTAAAATTTGCATAGTTCAAATACAATGGAAACACAGTAGAAATTGAAGAAAATACTGCAGTTTCAAAATTAATTTGTCTCTCACAATTTATATTGTTTGTCAAGAGACTGAAAGAAGCTTTAGGAAATTTGAAACTTTAATCTGAGCTATAGTAAAATAAAGATGGAAGTTATGTTGACATTATAGAGGATGTGGACTGGAGACAAAATCTCTTTTTCATGTCAATGTACGAATCTATAGGTAGATCCAGTCTTTCTTAGATATTAGGAATTCTTGATGTTTAAGGAAAGCTAGCGCTGAGTTCTAGGAGGAAAAAAATGACCTGAATTTTATGATAATTTTTATTTCAAAATTTCATTTTGTAGGCAACATTAAATTGCATAATGATCTTATAGGATTATGTTATAAAATATTGGGAAAATAATCTTAATTAAAGCAATGATCATAAAAAAATCTGTCATAACGGGAATGAATGAAATTGAAAAACAAGTCAAGTCTTTAGTTTTTGCATTAAAAGGTGATATCTAGAAAAACTACCTAATTTTTCTCTCCTCATTGTTCATAAGAATAACAGAAAAAATGGGCTCAAATTTACAGGCTTATTGCCGTATCAACTTGAATTTTCCATGAAAATACTAGTATTTTAAGGAAATCCCCTTGTTTTAGTCAACACATGAACATTGAAAATAACAATTACAGTAGTTTACAAAGAAAAGATAAATTATTATTAAGAAAATTAAGTAGTGGTAGGGGGCTAAGACCAAATGTCATTAGTTTTGAAGAAAGATATGTTATCAGCTGCTAAAAACAGTTAATGTGAAAAGAGGACTAATAATTTGAATGAGTCTTAATTATTTTTACTCTACAATGAATGGTAAAACATGAAATACAGTGGATAAGAGGCAATGAACTACCTCTATTAAGGTGCTTATTTAATACTCACAATGTGAGAGAGCATGTAAATCAATTTTGGTATAACAATATAAAAAGTTATGGCGATTATTACAATGATAGATAATTGGATAAAAAAGGGGCGAGTGCGGATGCTATTTTTCATGTGAACCATCAGAGTAGAGCATGCTGTAGTTTTTTTTTAGATTGCCAAAACACTTCTAGAAAAAAATGGCTTATTATGTTTGTGTGATGTGATATCAAATTATTTTAAGAAAGCAAGATGGATGTCATCATCGAATTTAGTAGTATTAATTAAACGTCATTATTCAAAGACAATTTGTGAACTTTTAGTTTTGATGAATTGTTCTTTTTTTAAACTTAAAAAAAGGATAAAAAATACCATCAATTTCAGGCAAAGGCGTGTTATGTACATCTTTTTTATCCGATTAATGTAGTTATATTTAGTGGGATAACTAATGGTCACAGTTAAGACTTCCTCTTTTGAAATGAATCCAATTAGTCTCTAATCGGACTTCCAAAATTAGACAGGAAATGTACAGGCAAAATTATCAAGAGAAAACAAATACATTTAGTTTTACTAAAGGAGTTGGATTGGGTATTTTAAAAACGTAATGATGGTTGTCTAATGAAACAATAAAAAATAAATTCAGATTCACACTACTCACAATATGCAGGAAAACTCAGAGCAGCTTATGGCCTTATAGTCAAAACGCTACTAAATCTTTCAGCTGGTTGCTGTTGACGATGTTTCTACATTAATTTTTTGATTGACAAATTTCCATTTGCTATTAATGTTCCTTTTTATGAGTTTGATTGAAGTAGGCTAATGTGGATTCGTAATAACTCTAATATTGGACTAAGATCTGTATTGTTTGAAAGTGGCAAGTGTTAAACCTTTACTTTGAACTATTTAAAAGTTAAAATACTCTTACGTCAGACCTAATCTAGCTTGATACATGTACATGTATTCAAAGAGGAAATCATTTTTCTCTGTGTGAACATCAAATGAGCATTTCGGATTCCATCATGAATTCATTAAACGTCTTCAGGAATTCAGGTCTCCGCGGATATGGAGCGGAATATTCAGTTTGCCAAATCTTTGTGTCCTACAACACTGGGTAAGTCTGAAAGATGCCGTCTGTCGCACGTGCTTCCCTACCACAGAGTCAGATATTTATACCTATACACTTAGATACAGGGACTTAGTTGAATTGATTGACCTCATACAAGTTTGAAGATCTGCTACCTTATTATTATAGAATCATAGGAAGACGGAATTCACCAGGATGCAATGATGTTACATACATGACATTAAATTTTACTGATGGAAAAGCTAGTCAGCCTTAGTTTGTTCACGGGGATGAGTGGAACGTATGAAGAACAAATTATGCTACTGCGTGGAAAACAATGTTGCTCTGCCTGTGAGGGTTGTCTTACATTTTGCGGCATTTATCACGATTTGGATATGTCCTTTGTAGTTAGTTGAGTGCAGGATCACAAGCCACCCATTAAATCCAACTTAGCTTCTACTTCAATTGTATTGTACAGAGAATATCGCCACCCATCGATGAAGAAAACCAATAAATTAAATGTATATGTATATATATATATATATATATATATATATATATATATATATATATATATATATATATATATATATATATATATATTGTAATAACGATCTGCCTTTGACAATTAGACAAAATTATCTATTGATCAATAGGTAATTACCCTGCAAGTTGAAAATAAATAATGTATCGATAACCATATGCCAGTGAAGCAGTCGCATAATAGATTAAAATAAATAAATAATAACTAAAGGCTAATTATGCATAGTATATTGATTTTAGCAAGTCAATAACTGTATACTACATTTGAAACCAAATGAATTAACAGATAATGAACTATGTGCAATCTATCATAGGTAAAAAATGAATTCACAATATAATCATTTTTAAATTGAATGAAACTTTAAAAAAATCTATCAATAGTGCAACCTTTAATATAGGCCAATGTTCAAAATACAACAATATCAACTTTTATATCAGTGCAATAATTTCACCGTTAGAACACAAATAGAGATACATAAAGCAAAAATAAGCTGCGAAGAACTTAAAGAGAAAAAACACGACTTTACAAAAGAGGAGAAGGCAAAGTCATGTGTCTATGAGAAGATCAACCTATCTCTAAAAAAAAAACAAGACCGTGTAATGAGAAAAGGATGGTGATAAAAAATGCTTCAGTGCCATACAAGCATTGCCAATAATCACAGACCTCAACTCAATTTTTCATGCACCGATGCAACCTATTTTCTGTTTCAAAGACAGCTTATCTTTTTTCTTGCTGGCTGTCTTCATTCACAGAACCACACGTCATCACTGGTGCTTTAAAAGATAACGATCTAGATTCTGGGTCACATCAATCAATATTTGATCAAACCAGTTGCGATTGTTTTGCCCAATCGAGAATTCAGAACAGTAAACGGCGGGTGTCGTCTAGTTTGGCTGCCTACTATGAGGAATTAAAAAAAAAAAAAAAAAAAAAAATTCCGAGGGTTTCAAATATCGAGTTCATTGACCGCTTGCGTGCCAGCCGATTTTTCCCCCCTTTATTGGAATTAAAGCTTTCTGAATCATTGATTTGTGCGGAGGCGTGCGATCATTATCGCAACAACAGATACATCAGCTTTTTCTACGAAACCTTTGTATAATGAAGAAACAGTACCTTAAAGTCAATTTTTATATCATAATTTTGTATTCACAAACAAAGTGCGTGTTACATATTAAGGAAAGTCAGTAGGCTAATAAAATCGGCAAAATTAGCTTTCTTGTCGTATTCAATTTAGCGGTATTGGAGGGAATGTTAACAACACTTTTATATTGTTCATATTATCTCTAAAAATAAATATTTGATATTGCAATATTGTCACACTGTCTGGATAGCGCTGGAGTTCATTGTTTTTTTTTTATCCCCTCCCTCCACATCAGAACCTAAAACTCTTTACATCTAGCTGAAATTATACCGTTTAGAGAGATGCTAAAACATTGTCTGTGATTCTTTATCTTCTAATTTTCACTACCTTATGAAGATAATTAGACATATCACTAATTTGAAAACCTGCACGACCAGCACCCCCCTCCCACCTCCTCCTCCTCCTCCTCCTTCTACTACTACTACTACTACTACTACTACTACTACTACTACTACTACTACTACTACTACTACTACTACTACTACTACTACTACTACTACTACTACTACTACTACTACTACTACTACTACTACTACTACTGGTTTAGGCTACTTATAGAAATGCAACAACACTACTACTGCTTCTTCTTCTTCTTCTTCTTCTTCTTCTTCTTCTTCTTCTTCTTCTTCTTCTTCTTCTTCTTCTTCTTCTTCTTCTTCTTCTTCTTCTTCTTGTATTACTAGTACTGCTTTTGCTGCTGCTGCTGCTGCTGCTGCTGCTGCTGCTACTACTACTACTACTACTACTACTACTACTACTACTACTACTACTACTACTACTACTACTACTACTACTGCCACTACTGGTTTAGGCTACTTATAGAAATACAACAACAACACTACTACTGCTTCTTCTTCTTCTTCTTCTTCTTCTTCTTCTTCTTCTTCTTCTTCTTCTTCTTCTTCTTCTTCTTCTTCTTCTTCTTCTTCTTCTTCTTCTTCTTCTTCTTCTTCTTCTTCTTCTTCTTCTTCTTCTTCTTCTTGTATTACTAGTACTGCTTTTGCTGCTGCTGCTGCTGCTGCTGCTGTTGCTACTACTACTACTACTACTACTACTACTACTACTACTACTACTACTACTACTACTACTACTACTACTACTACTACTACTACTACTACTACTACTACTAGTTGTATTTACTGCTAGTGTTGCTGCTAGAACTACCGGTACTGGTGCTAATACTTCTACTAGTTCCACTACTTTTCGATCAGTCTCTGTGTCTAGTTATATTTTTCTTGAAATACCATTTAACTTATAAATATTTGTCCCTCGATATATTTTGCAATAATCGAATTACACTGCAAGTAAAAAGATTAAGCTAGATTCACAAAATTAATTTAAGCACTAATTAACAAGTCCTTATTTTCGGTTGCGAATTCATGAAAAGACGAGGGAAACGGACCTTCTCGACTAGGAGATAAATCCGGGCACCCATAGCGGCTAGAAGTCACGTGATGAACACAATTATGTTGTTGTGGAGAGGACGCCATTTTGCTTGTAAACTGATTGAAATGGACCGACTATGGTATAAATAATCACGTCCTGTGATGGTTCCTGCAAGAATGTGTTCCCATAAGTAAAGATACATAAAGATAGAAGGTATATCTGTACCTTCTCACTTTTGTAGATCGGAGTTTCGATACTGTGCGTTTTAATGGCGAGTAAAGTTCAAGTTGCTAAGTTCCCCCTACGCGACTTCAATGATCCGACCTTTTCAGTGGTGTGGAATATGGAAGAGGACGATGTAGCTGGACAGCTCACAGACGACAGTTTCAAGAAACGAGTTGAGGTGCTAGAGCAGTTAATCATCACTGTCAAGCGAAATGGTGGCCGTCTTCCCTATACAGATGGCGAGTCCATCTTTAGAAGCCTTGGTCTGGCTCTCTCAGATTCAAATTGGGAAATCCGGAACAAGTGCATACAGCTGTTGCAGGAAATTATTCCCAACTTAGGAGATGACATTGATACATGTATGTCATTAGTCTTAAACAAGATGCTTGCTAATATTGGTGACAGTAAAGTAACAGTAAGGAGAATGGTTGTCCAAGCATTGCATGCTTACATGAAGCACACCCGTAATCTCCCAGCACTCTTTGATGCTATTGTCAACACTGGCTTGGAAAATGAGAATCCATCAGTCAGGAGAGAAATGGTTACTGCCCTACCTATGCTTCTCACAAGAGATTTTGTAAATCAGGACCTGAGTAAAATAATTACGTCATTAGCGAAAAAGCTGCTTGACACGTCTGTTGAAGACAACCTAAAAGACAGCTCATTATCAACTCTGAACAAACTAGAAGCAATGGTAGGTGATAGGGCTTTTGCAGCTTATCTGAAGAATCTATCTCTTCCTTTACAAAAATATTACTTACAGTTGTCGGGCAAACATGACATTGGTTACTACAATGACATGGACAGTGACTACTATAGCTCAATGCATCAAGTTGGGATGATGAATGGAAGAAATGATAATGGACGAGAGTATCATGTTGAAGAAAACTTAGAGTTTGGTGTTGTGCCTAGTCAAATACTAAGCAGGATAAATGAACAGAAAGACTTTAGGACTCGTGCTCAGGCAGTTGAAGATCTGAAAAGTATTATTGTAAACACATCAACACATGAGGTTGCAACTAGCATGATGCGTCACATGAATCCATTTGTTCAGTTTCTAAGCAATTTATTGGATGATCCCAATTTTAAAATTATAAATGTTACTCTGGAGATCATGCTAAATCTTGTTGAAAAATTGGACAAGAGCACTAAAACATTTCTTGGCCACTTAACATCTGCTTTGCTAAAGCGCATGGGGGACAACAAAATTGTTATCAGACAGCTTGTTATGAACATTGTGATGAAAATGATGAGATATGCATCACCACAAGCTGTCATCAGTGTGCTTGAGGAAAACCTACAGCACCGAAACTCTAGGGTAAGGCAAGAAACTATTAATTTTATCATTGCTGCTCTGCTTACTTTCCCACGGTATGAGTTTGATCTCCCCACAATCTGCAAAGCTGTAGGACCAACACTGACTGATGTGAAGAGAGCAGTGCGACAAGCAGCTCTGGAGTGTTTCGCCACACTGGCTCAGGTCATGGGCTCTGGTCAGCTTCAGCCTCTAGTGTCTGCTGTTGATCAGGTGGAGCTAAGCACTGATGGGGAGGGTCTTATGGCTGCTGTCCAAGCTAGGCTTGCTAGAAAACAGCTTCCTAAATTAACTTCTGATGGTCTTGTGGAATACACAACCCAGACACCTTCTTCAGCCACAGTCCGTTCATCAACAGCCCAGCATGATGCTGACACTGAATGGATTTTGGCTGTTGGATCTGGTGTCTCTTCCACTGCTAGGACGGCAAGATCAGAGTTTCTGGAGCTGGAGTCGGTGACAACCTCAGCAAGGTCCACGCCTATGGTGGGGTCAGATGTGTCTGCTCCGACTCCTGCCCCTAGGAGGTTCATGAGTGCAGGCAGAGGCAGGAACAAACTTCCTTGGGAGGAGGATCGTGATGAGAGGGTTGGTCCCTATGGTACTTTGCCAAACTCTGCACCAAATCAGGTGAGAAACCAATGCTTTAAACTTTGATCCATAAGTGCAATTTTGAAAATTTTATCATTGAATTAATCTTCATGAACTGGAAATAGAGTATCTCTGTCACTGATTAAAAAAAAAAGATAAACCAGCTAAGATTTAAAAGGTTCTTAATTTTGAGATCTTAAATTCTATTTTCACCAATTTTTAAGCAAGACTGTTTTTCTTTCAAACCTCTCTCTAATTGTTTAAACATGTTGCTCTAACTTAATTTAATATTTTTCTTAAAAACTCTTATTAAAGGTTGCAATTCTTTGTATGAAATATGTTACAATGAAAGTGTGCTCAATAGCTAATTTTATGTACAATTCAAACTATAGTTTTTAACTTTTGCACCCCTGTGAACAATTATTTCAATATCATTTCTATTATTTATAATCATCACTGTGTGTGGTGTGTGAAGTTATAATCAGCTAGAACGATGATCTTGTATTGTAAAAAGTGTGTTGTCATTATTTTTTATTAGATGTGGCAATGATGAATTACAAATTTATTCATGTTGGGACCCTGACATCTAGACATATTTTAAGACAACTCACGATAGGTTTAAGGTTCTTTATGATCCTTTTCACGAAAAAAAAAATTCACAATATTGTGAAATTCAAACGCTACATGAATATTATTATGACTTAAATAGATATCCTGTAGCATCATAGTGCAATCAATTCAATAATTTAACTTTAATCAATGCTTCAATTAAAAGATAATTTACAGAAAACATCACAAAATGGGTTCCCAGATAAAAAAACATAATGAACGATTGCTTTCTATGAAGAATGGGTTAGATTCTAGGTAAAGATTGGGTGCACTTGTAAGTGTAACTCATCTAAAATTCAAAAAGATGAACAAAATACATTTTCAATTTCATTGACCCATGAACCAAAGGAAACAGGACAAAACCCCCAAAACAAAACAAAATCATCAATGAGGAGCTGGTTTGAATTGAAATTGTATTATGAAATCCATTAGACTCGTAGTCAAACAAATCCATGACAATTAAAATGTTAAATGAAAAAAAAACAACAACCTGAACTTAAAATCAAAAGAAAATACATTATTGTTGAACGCAAGAAAATATAATAAATTTTCGTTTGCATCATTTGTTAGATCTGAGCTGAGGATTTTTTAGTTCCCTGTTATTGATTTTACACAAAATGGATACTGAGACTAATGAAGTCATTGGATGTATAATTAGAATGTAAATATAGCATTGTGCATCTTCAGCTAAAAGAATTTTGAATATGTATTAAGCACAATAGGAAAAAAAGATAAAAAAGTTTTCCTTTACAACTATAGGCTTATAGCTATCTTGCAACTGTTCGCACACAATCAGTTATGAGGAATTACCAGCTTTTTTTCCCCCTGGTTTTGAAATATGGCAGATGAGATGGTATATAGTCTGAAATTTGCTTCTAATAACTTGCGATAAAGCAATAGTCAAAGTGTCTTATATTTTCTTATTTCTTTGAACTGGCTCAGAAAAGTTGATTGGATTTTATATCATATCGTTAAATTTGTTATCATTAAGATTTGATTTGTTTTGCATGGATATAAATGTATCATCACTGCATGCTGTATACACTAATTTTTTAAACTAGGTGCCACGAGTTATCAAGTCAGCTAAGGCAGTGGTAAGTTTTGTAAAGTGAAGTATGCCAGATTTTTTTTTTACAATTTCAGTTTTACTTTTATGGTAATTGATGGATATTGTAAAGGTATCGATTTCTAATATAAATTAGAGCACTGCTTTTAACACTCGCAAATTAAAAACACAAAACAAAACAAAACATATGTTTGAGATGATCATGCACCTCAGGAGAAAAAAAATGTTCATTTCAAGTTATGATTCTTTTCAGGAAATTATTAAAGGAACTGTTTCTTCATTTAACTTTTTTCCATAGTCTCCATACATCTAAGCAATAGTTATATTGCAACATGTAGATTCAGAAAAATATACAGAAACAGTGTGCATTAACATGAAGCGGACTTGCATGGCTACCTGACTTGTGCAGATCTTTAAAAACTTTATGTGGTCTTCTCAATTGCAGTAGCTTGAATTTACTTTATTTAAAAATTTCGCCTGTATAAGAAGGTATTGTATGCCTAGCTAACCTCTGTAGCTGCATCTTAGGTACAGAAATTTCATGAATGTTTTAAGTATTATTGGAATGTTCATGCATATTTAAAGTTATATAACTCTTTAGAATTATTAGGTAAAAATTTTCTTTTTCAGGCTTGACTTTGGAATGATTGGAGAAGCTTTCTAAACATGACGTTATTCATAAACAGTACCTAATGTCAATAACTCTTTGCAATCAATTAGCCATATTTATAGTACGACAAGCTTTTTCTTTTCCTATCACACTGGCTCGCCTCTCAGCCGTTTGGGGTGCCTGATAGTGATACACGTGAGATAAATTTGCAGCTCCACATAGCATAATTCAATTATAAACAGTCACGACTAGGGCTTGCAGCCAGGACTGTATATAACCCCCACTTTTTTTTTCTAATCAGAACATTAATTAAAGAATTTCTAATGAATCTTTGAGTGTCTCTCGTAAGCCAAACACGTTTTTTTAAATTGCCGCCCACAACCTTGCATAATGAGTATAGTGAATAATTCATGTTACATTGTTAGAAATTTTCTCACAGTTTCAAGTACATTTTGCTTCGCTTAGAATATCTCACAATATCTCCTTCATAACCCTCTTGTTACAATTTTAAATAGCCAGTTTTTTTCTTTCTTTTAAAGTGAAGTAAGGACTCCTGTCTCATATCAAAACAGTTAATGGCATTTGGGGTGACTTAAGATTTAAGTTTTGTATTTTAACGAATAACATAAAAGGTTAGTACTAGTAGATTATGTCTTCAAGTAGCAGTTCATTTATTTACCGTCTCAATATATATTCAATGCCATAAAGATCCCCAAACGATTTTTTTATTTTGTGATGAAGCTGATTTTCAAAACGCTCCCGCAATGCATGAAAAAGAAAACCACTTGAACGGTTAAATCGGGCAATGAAACACTAAGCTAAGAGTTGTGAGGACTCCTTTGTCTAAGTAAAAATACCCTTAAGAATATTTTCAAGCATGTATTTTTTCCGCTGTGCGCGTCGTTTTCTGTATTAAGTTTTTCCGAAAAAAAAAAAATGTAGATCTAGCTCTTTAGATGTTTAGATCTCAACCTCCCTTTGTTCATAAATTCATTTTACTGTCATTGCTATGCTTATCGTTCTTTTAACATTATATTTTTTCTATCGCTATTTTCAGCATTAAACTAGTTCACAATGAAGTGTGTGCAGAGAAGGATATTTTTATTTTTTAACTATATTCCAACGGTATTGATTTTTCTAAAATTTAAACGTCTTTCTACGCTCATGAAGTTAACAGCAACTAGTGCTTATTAATTTATGTTTTAAATGTCTTCATGCCTCGTTAAATCTTTTTGGACATGTTCAAAAGAATAATGGAACTCAACCGATGGCTTTTATTTTGTAGTACGGCAGCAGTTTAAAAAAAAAAAAAGACGAAATGACGTAAAGGCATCATACCAAGCTTTTTATATCATTACTATGACTCGCAGCAGAAATGATGTCTGAATTTTTTTGTATATAGATTCTACATGTATATAATTTATAAAAACGTTGCTTCATTATTTACAATCTACTTTATTTTTGCTGAAAATTTAGAATCCGCGTCCTAAACATCTTGACACCATCCATATTGTTTTCTTTCAGATTGAAAGCGTTACCCTCGTAGTTCATGGGAATTGACTACCTTTGCAGATTATGTATTGGGATCATGTACAATAATAAAGTGATGATGCTTTTTAAAACAAAGCAGTAATGTACATGTGGTTATAGCTAGTGCATTGCCCCATGCCCACCAATTATAGCCATGCATATATGTCAATATCTAGAGTGACACTGACAATCTCCTTCCCCGAAGTTTCACCCCTTTACCCCCACACCAAAGATACAATACAATTGTTGTGTCTGCCCTATAGGGTTGCCATTGGCTATTGATGTGGAAACGGTGTCCACAACTTATCAGCTTGGCCTTGGCCCTCTTTGAACCCATTTCTCAAAGTACCGGTGCTAGAATAGACCGTTGAGTGATTCACATTATATGCATTAATATATTTACGTATGTTTTATCTGGAACGCTTCTAAAATTAGTGCCCTCTTTAATTGTGTTTTAGAGTGAGACCGCGTTTTGACGCATTGCGATAAAACAGATTCCCCCGTTAGCATTTCCACCGAAGATACGTGGAATTGACATGGTCAAAAGCTTTTTCATACCAGTCCTAGTTCTAGTGATTTGGAGACCCTTCTCCCCCCTCTCTCTGTCCATCTCTCTTTTCTCTCTCTCTCTCTCTCTCTCTCTCTCGATGTTTTTTTTCTCGCCGTTTTCCCTTTAAAAAATAAACTGTACTAACAATAACATGTAACCGTTAGTGGGCAGCTCAATCCCAGACAGTCTTTTATACATGTATATATACATTATATTCTAACCAAATCAAGGTACAACAGAGAATGAATTAAATGAAGCTGTCACACTTAACTTCAAGGATAGCCTTAGTTTGTATGAACTCCCTGACCTGTTCTTCCCATTTTCGAGCCAAACGTATTTAATTTGACAAAATACTGTAAACGGTTATTAGATGTTGAATAACACGCGTTTTTTTTTAAGGCAGTAGTGGACACCTTTCTTATTTTCTAATGTGAGACCTCGTAGTGTAATGATCAGGTTCTTGGTCCTACGGTGACAGGACTGATTTGGTTTGAATTGCAGATTATTGTGTAAAAATCTGTCGTACTGATGCCCGTCACTTGAAGTTTCTTCAGTGCACCGGTCGTAAAAAACCGTAAAAAAAAGGATAAAACCTGTTCACGTCTCACCAGCATCGCTGATTCAGGCAGAGTCACGGCAATTACCGTAAACATTTTCATGAAAAAAAAAAAAAAAAAAAGATACCCGTTAAAAATCTATTATGTAATCATACCGGATACGGTTTATACATTTTTTTTTAAATCTTCTGCTTTGATGCCTGAAGCGGAAAGTTCACAAAACCATAAACTTAATTTGCCATAAAGTTTTAGGTTCTTGTTTTGATTTTTTTGTTTCAATGTCTAGTTTCTATTTTACTGTTGCGCTTGTACCTTTTTTTTATATCCAGTTTAACTTAAAAAAATAAATTGCCGCAATTGCTGTAAAATTCTAACATTACTTTATTTTACTATTTGGTGTATCTCATTTTTATCTCAAAGCCATGATTTTTATTCGCAAGTCTTTTGTTTTAAATTTTCCCCAGATATTTAATCGCATATTGTGTGGCTAAAGTTCAAATTATTTCTTATATATTTTGAAATTGTATTAAATCGGTTAAAAAAATTGTAGTAAAAAAATTTACATTTCCAAATTTCCTGCCTTATTCTTTCCCATTCCCCTATATTTCATAGTAAATACATTCACTAATCTGTACAATGTAGGTTATCTTTCTTTGCTACATACATATTTGTCTGTTCGGAATGCTTCAGTTGTGGCTATAACCTTTAGTTTTGGCATCGCTTAATGTTTTCTGACCCTTGATAGACGCACCTGATTTATTGAAAAGTTTTTAACAATCTTTTTAAATTACTGAAGTGAACCATCAGGAAAGAAAAAAATATCGTTATTTATGATTCTTCATTTTTTTTCCCTTCCCCATTACCCTTAGTATCAATCCTGGTGCTTTGACACCTTACTTTGAGCTGAATTAAGCTGCATTTTATTTTTATTTACCTTTATAGAGGAAATAGTAATTTCAATATGGACAAATCATCTGTCATTTCATTAGCTATCTTTGAACTATTCGATTTCAATTATGTTTGCAGGCTAGTTACCATACATGTCCTACTTTGTGTGCGATTTTTTTTAAAAAGTCAATTGACAGACATTAAACATCACTGATCCGCTCTCCTTTGAATTGTGTTATTTAAGTTTTTGCAGAATATTCCGCAGTCTCACTGCTTGGACAGAGCTATACAGTTCGAATCATCAGAAATTTGGGTTTGAAGTAGTATACATCCAGGAATGATTTAGCTCGACTTGTGGCCGTTTTATTGGATTTACAAATCAAGAACATGTGACGAACTGTTGATTTTACTGTCCTGTTACCGAATAAGATGATCGCTTTTCATAATGATACCAAGAAGATACTGAATTCCTTATTGGTAAACTTCGGGCAACTTCGGAATTATAATTATTTATATGACGCATCTGCACTAACTAACACTTTTATCTCGCCTTCTTCCCCCTCTTCCCCCTCCCATCCGCTGGACGTACGTTGTGTGTGTGTAGTATACCCAGGAGGACGCACCCCCACGCCCCCGCCAGATGTGGATGGGTGATGGCGACCAGACGCCACACATGAGCCCCTCCCCTCATCACTCCTACCATCAGCAGCAACAGTACCACCAGCAGCATCAGCACCCCAGGCCGGCGGACCGACAGCCGCCCAAGAGGAGGACAACTGTGATGGCGCTCACCTCCCCGGAGGAACCTGAGAACACCGGTGAGTCGAGTCGAGTCTTTTTGTAGACCATTCTTAACGATATGGATGGTCAATGCATCGGCGAAATATAAGTCCAGGGGGCAGAGGCAATAATTACGAATCTCTATATCCATAAGATCATATCTGCCTATCCTTACATATTTTAATTGTTTAAAAGTAGTTGCTAGGAGCAGTGTCAATGACACGATGCAACCTGTGCATGGGGTATAAGATCCTCTCAGGCCAAACATACCAGGTGTATACGGCACCTCGTCTAGACTGTCTAGTATAAGTTCGAACAGATACTGAACCCTGACAACACCTCTTATATTTAGCAACACCCTATTTTTTAAACTGCAGGTCAGATAGGCTAAATTCAAGCTGACGAAAACATCTTGCACCACAAAGGATAACCTCGGGTTGCTCATGTCTGTTTATTAAAAAAAAAACCAAAAAACAAAACGTAATACATCATACATGTATTTATATAATGTGCCTGCAGGGAGAAAAATCACTATCTCTTTGAACAGCTAGCTCGTATCTTATTCCTGTGAATACAAACATACACAAATGCTGTGAGAAACTGCAACAAGCAATTCCAATACGTGTATAGAACCAATGGCGGTAGGGTCTAAAGCTAACCAGTCATTGCTGTTCGGTAAACCGCCGTCTCCTTATTATTTATAATATTAACATACGGACGTAAAAATAATGAAACTCGAAGAACTTTACGTGGTATTGAGGCGGAGGTGGCGTTGATTTTTGGCTTACAGACAGCAACGCTGCTTTATCTATCGTTTTAAATTTTTTTTTTTTACTGTAATAACTGTAACCTTACTAATTTAAAAGACTAAATGAAGCTAAGCAAAAATATATATTCTGAAGGACTAAGATTTATCATTACAGACATTTTGGCGTGCGCTCTTGAAATGGTATTTTTTTTTCTTTTATTTCGTACAAAAAATACTCACATCGAGCTAACAAAAAAATCAAAGCAGAAAAAAATAATGACAGCAACAAAAAATATATTGATATTATACAAATTGTACAAACAATAACTAGCCTCCGTTTTACATCCATCATTTTATCGTGAAAATCGAAATCATAGACTCCGCCCATACAATAGCGTTCCATACGTTATCTTGGAAACACTACGTCCCAGCGTTGGGCAGGTTTTTTCTGCCTGTTCCAATTGTCTTATCTAAATCTGCTAAACATACCTTTCTTCACCTAGTGCATGTGGAGCTTTTATAGATCAAATAAATTATGCGGAAAACTGTTTATGATCCCCAATGATATTTAAACATTATTGGACCGACCGTATTGAGGAAGTACAACGTATGATTTGACTCCAGCTTTAATAGATCAAATAAATTCGGAAAACTGTTAGGTTTATGATCCCCAAACATTATTCGACCGGATTGAGGAAGTAAAACGTATTATTTGACACTTAAGCGCGGATCGCAATTGTATCGAACCAATGCAGTGTATTGTGCATTGTAGGATTTATGGCTTACAGTTCTCTTAAAGCTCACTAGCATAATTCTATATCAACAAGGCAATTTGCGATTTATGGTGCAAGTCCAGTGATGACAACGGCAGAGCTTTGAAGCCTGCTTCATTCAATGAAGAGAGAAAAGATTTCAGTGTAGTATGTAACATATTCAGACATTATTACTGGCAATGGAAAGCACGTGATTATCTACTGACTACTCATTGAACAGTCATTCAATACATCACTTGTTGGCAATTCAGTCCCGGCTCAATTCTTGATCGAAATGTAGTCATTCAGAGTTACACGGTTTCAAATATGCATTTTTTCTCTCTCTCTATCTCACACTGTCGTATCCTAACAAACCTTGCGCCTTTTCCCCCCGGTTCTAAAAGTTCTGTAAACTGTATTTTCTTGCCAATCGATGACTTATTTTACAAAAGCATTTTTAGAGCTCTATGTTTCATCTTTTCTCGGGACCCAAGTTTAGACATTCTGATCTCTAAAGTTTCCGAAGTAGGCTCATGACGAAACCATTAAGATAAAATAAAGCAGAAAAAGGGCAGGATCGAGGTCTTTCAGTCGGCTCGAAACAACAGGCTGGAGCTATCATAAGCGACAGGGAAGGAAAAGACGCAAGCTCCTCTTAAATACATGTAGGGAACTAAATTACACCACGGAAATTGCAAAGAATGCTGTATATGAGAAGTTAAAAAGACTAAGTAATCAGTATAATGCGAGTGTTAGTGTGCAAGAAAGTTGAGAAATTCATCGCGCGGCAGCAAATCTTTCATGGGTTGGTCACTCGCTTTTCGGTTCTAACCGCGCTATCTTGAGCATTGTAGACGATCCCTAACTTTCAATCGCCAGAATTCCATTTAGACTAATGGGGTAATATAAACGATGACCATTGTGCTCGGGATGCTGGCAGAAACTGTCAACTTTCCCCTGTAATTATTTCGTTTTCCCTCTCGAGCATACACTTGACAAAAATTTTGTACCATTTTTCCCTGCCCACCTCTTTGTTCTTCCGAGTCTCGATTTTAGCTGAGATCGAATTCTTAAGATATTTTCTGAAAAAAAACAAAAAAAACAACAACAACAAAAAACAACAGAAAACAAACACATTCCATTCTTTTCCCCCAGCACCTCCATCTCAAAAGTTTCACATTGGAGAAAATCAAAACCTTTCTTTCGCTCTCTCTTATCAAGGTCGTTAGTAGTACCTTCCAAAAGTGCGCAACCCTCTTACCTTTCTTCCCCACATATTGATCTGATTTTAAAAAGACTTTTTATATGCACGTAAGCTTTTATTCAAGTGTCACCCCTACCGCTGGAACTAACGAGAACGCCTGTTGAGACATAATGTGGAAATTTTGCAAAGAAGGGCTAATAAAGGAGGAAAAGGTTGTCGACTGGTGTCTATAATCTTATTTAATGGGTTGAAAGATTTAGTGCTCTCTAATCTCTTTGGCAAAATGAAAATAATGTAAAACGGATTTCTGTACAAGTCTGTTACAAAAGAGGACAAAAAAAGGGAGTGGGGGGGTATGAAACCGGTAGTGGATTCCAGACACCAAAAATATCCAGTTTATAATAGAATACAAGGCGCAGCTAAGGTCACGCATGGCGGGTAGTCTTTGAACGATTCCAGACACCAAAAATATCCAGTTTATAATAGAATACAAGGCGCAGCTAAGGTCACGCATGGCGGGTAGTCTTTGAACGATTCCAGACACCAAAAATATCCAGTTTATAATAGAATACAAGGCGCAGCTAAGGTCACGCATGGCGGGTAGTCTTTGAACGATTCCAGACACCAAAAATATCCAGTTTGTAATAGAATACAAGGCGCAGCTAAGGTCACGCATGGCGGGTAGTCTTTGAACGATTCCAGACACCAAAAATATCCAGTTTATAATAGAATACAAGGCGCAGCTAAGGTCACGCATGGCGGGTAGTCTTTGAACGATTTAAACTCGGAGTAAATTGACAAAGCCATAGGGAAATTGATGTCGAGGTAAGTATGTATTGTAGCTGAATTATACTGTCTCACCAAAACTTTTACATGTCTCTCTTCCTCAAGGGAAACATAGTGGCTGAATTGAAAGCCACCGTGTTTTTAGTAACTGCTATGAGTGTGGTACCAGGTATTGAATTCTCCTTCTGCGATCTAAAAACAGGCACTGAATTGATCTGTTGTCTCATGAAGAGTTATTTTTCGAAGTAATCTCGATATTTTTCCGGTGCGAATCCCAGAGTCCTGAATATTAAAGTCGTCACTGCTTTCCCTCGAAAAAAAAAATGGCCTTACTTGGGTCGATTTCTAGTGTCTGTGGTGTGATAATGGGGTCCCACCAGTAGTTCGTTTTTTATGTGGGTTAAGATGACCAGACAGACTTTGCATTTTACCCTTGTTTACCTACGCATAACACTATGATAGATGATGAATCCGAAATAAGTATAATCATTTTTTTTTTAACAACGTGGAGGAGGACACAACTTATCGACCTTCACCGTATCGCCTGTTCCTTTCACATGTTTTGTCTTCATCACTTATTCCTCGTCTGCCTTCTTTTTTCTCTGACCATCATCCTGTTATTGCAAGCCTAGCCTGGAGACTCTTTTTTTGATGGGCTTAGTATGCATTTAATTGATGCACTTTTAGGACGAAACCAAGGGAGCTTCTAAAGCCTCATAATGTGGAAATACTATTGCACAAGGAAAAAAAAACCCACAGGAATCGTTTAAACTAAACAATAAAATCTGCATAAACGACTAGAACCCATAAATAAACGCAAAATCTTTTTGTTTGTTTTTTTTTTTTGCGTGTGATTTCACACGATCCATACATTCCCCACAGCATGCATGTCCCATCAACAATCATTATGCTATAAATAGTATAATTGATGTAGCATTGATTTCTAACTTCACACTCAGAATGTAACGTTTTGGGAAACGTTTGCGCCATCTGACGTCGATAATTGAGGGTACTTTATTGAGATACAATTTGAAGCCTAACCATTGAAGGAATACCACAGTGTACTTTAACAACATTGATTTATCACCCTCCTCTATTTCTAAATTCCTCTCCCACCCAGGCTCATATGCAGTGTTATACCAGCAAAAGCTCCGACGCCAACAAGGAGCCACGCCCAGAGGTATACGACCGGAAGGTGAGTTAGAGGCTCAGAATGGACTGAATTTTAGTGTAGAGAACGTTTACATCTTCTTTTCCTTCTGATTTGCCCATAACCCTTTTCTGTATTTCAGCCTTCCTCTCACTTACCCACTCACCCACACACTCTCTCGAGCTCTGTATCGGCTCTCTTTCCTTTCTTTTATTCTCTCTGTCTCTCTTTCTCTCTCTCTCTCTCTCTTTTTTTTTTGTTTAGATCGGTTTCTCACCTTTTTAAACACTAATAGAAAAATTTATTCGCCTAACTGTTATCATTGTCCTTGTTATTGTTAACATTGTTTTCTTTTGCTGTTTTTATATCTCTCCAGTTGTTGTCTTTTGTCCTTACTTTCTGTCTTTCGTCCTTACTTTCTGTCTTTCGTTCTTTTCTTTTACCTCTGACACCCTAAAAGTATATATCAAACTATGATCATGCTCTATTGTAAAAACTCAAGAGTGATTTGTGTGCTCCTGTTGTTTTGTAGTTACGGAGGACATTCACGACCAACTAATTGAAATGAGCCCATGAGGTTGGCCATATTTTCAAGGAGTGCTCTAACTGTTATCATTGAAAACAAAATGACGTATCCCATTAATAAAACTAAAAGCCCGCGTCGATTAATTTGTTATATATTGTTGTCTTGACACCGCGATCCTAAATATTCCCATTGGCGATATAATGTGACCTTACCTATAAATAGTTTTGACTGTATACACATCGAAGGAACGGAATTACACTTGTAACTACCCCCTGCAGCGTGCCTTTGCCACGCAAATCTGCTAACGTTGATGACGAGAAATCAGAACAAATATTGGTATTAAGAATAGTTTCCTAATTTTGGAAAATCCATATCTACTTATAAATCTTTTTGACCAGTCTTTATGATGTAGTTTTAAATAAATAAGCAGCTATGAATTCCTAAAAACAGTGCACCTTAAGGCACCTTATGCCGATTTTTTTTTTTAAAGCTTTGCGGCCGTTCGCGTTTATTGACTCGGTTAATTGCCATTAAACTGAAAGAATATTATTAATAAAGGCCGGCGCATTTAATATTTTAGGTTGTGAGTAGACCAAAATCATAGCCGAAGATTACTTTATCGTTGCCTCATTTAATGCATGTTTCAATGGATTTACTTTCAACTTGGTATAGGACCCTCTTAAAACAGAGACTCTTTTCTTAGCTGTTTCTCAACTGGCCAAGTGGAAGCCACCGAGAGATAACGCCACGCCGGTGCAAAGTTAGTACAGCATACTTTGTCTCTGTTTGCTGGCACTTGATAACTCAGCTGACCAACGATTAAGGGCGGGCAAACATTTAAACTGTAGGATTTAGTGGTACTAAGAAATAGAAACCCACGGTATGGAAATGGTTTTTAATATTTTAGAGTGTAATTATGCCCTGTACGTGCTATCATCCATACCCAATCAAATCTATATCAAAATTGTTCGTGAAAAAAAAAACCCCAGATATATTAATATTTGAGAATTATGAACAGCACATATTCTGAAGTCTTGTTTCTCCTGAGACATGATTAAAAAAAAACAACAACGAAAGAACACAGTTAAAAAACAGAAACTTTATATATTCCTCGTAAAACGCTAACGCTTAAATTTTGCTGTCATCTGTGCGCAATTCAACCGCTCGCCTTCGGAAATAAGTCACGGTCGGTTCGGATTTCTCCTACCCACACCGACAACAGCGCAGATAACGAATTGATCCTGGTAGATCAACCATAGACGGTCACACCCCAGGCGCCGGTCAGTCTAGAAACCGAGGTCAACGCGAGGACGTTATTAATTTTAGTGCATGTTCTGTTGCTACCAGCAAGATCTTCTTCTTCTTCTTCTTCTTCTTCTTCTTCTTCTTCTTCTTCTTCTTCTTCTTCTTCTTCTTCTTCTTCTTCTTCTTCTTCTTCTTCTTCTTCTTCTTCTTCTTCTTCTTCTTCTTCTTCTTCTTCTTCTCCTCCTCCTCCTCCTCTTTTTCTTCTTCTTCTTCATCTTCTTCTTCTTCTTTTTCTTTTTCTTCTTCTTCTTCTTCTTCTTCTTCTTCTTCTTCTTCTTCTTCTTCTTCTTCTTCTTCTTCTTCTTCTTCTTCTTCTTCTTCTTCTTCGTTTATATCCTGTTCTTGTTTGCAGTTCCTTTTCTTTCTTTTTTTCCCTTGTCTACTTATACCGCTGATGGAGATTCATTTAATTGAAAACGGGGAGTATAAGACGTCAGTCTGTGAAAGTTAGAGACTCTGCAAGCTTCCCAATTTATTCCTGAGCTGAAAGGACAGAGGTCTCTTCATAATGTCTACAGTAATTAGTATATGACCTTCACGTTGCTGGAGTAGTACTATAAATCGTCCCTTCAGAGTAAATTCCACGGATCAGTTTGGTGTGTGACTTTGTCCCAGTTCCTCCCCCGGTTCCAGTCCTTAACTGTGACGGGTGTCCCACTGCGCCTGTGGCAGTATGGGTGCGAGGGATGCCAAGCGTATCTGACGGGGCGAAAATCGATTGAAAAGCGATCACGATAAATCCAACGCATTACCTCCCCCCCCCCTCCCCCCGCCCTGCCCCTCTTTTCTCCCCTCGCCCTCTCAAGCAGGAAAGATTGGTTTTCAAAGGAAATAAGCGCCTGCGTGTGGTTTGTATGTATTTACGAGTAATCATGTGTGTGTGTGGAAGCTCCAAATAAGACCGTTTAACGCAATGCCATTATGTGGTGTATGGCGTTGTCTGTAGACGTATTATTTCCAGGTTAAGTTAAGGATTGCGTCGGGTTCATTGTCGAGCCTTAGACGTCTTACCTTTAGTTACCTCTAAATTTCTTTAAGTACCACATATTTTATTGCAGCCAATGAATCACACGTCTGATTCAGAACGATCCGCGGATTTAATGGACATAAAGCGGCTACAGAAATATTTTAGTCTAAGCCAAACAACTTGCGAAACTAATGCGTCAGGTTAAGGTCGTTTTAAACTGTGCATTTTCACTTTGTTAAGCCTTAAATTAAGAGAGATAATTTATCTTTATGGTGCAGCAAAGAGTAAAAAAAAATATACAGGGTTAGCTAGAATAAAATAGATTGGCCCTTCTAGTCTAGTCCTTTGTGTCAACAATATGAACCTTGGCTCTCACTGTTCTTGGAGGAGACCTTCTCCGGTTCTTTTATTTACAAAAGTGACTAGGTCTTCAGTTTTATGTTCCGTGCATGTGAGAGAGAGAGAGAGAGAGAGAGAGAGAGAGAGAGAGAGAGAGAGAGAGAGAGAGAGAGAGAGAGAGAGAGAGAGAGAGAGAGAAAGAGAGAGAGTGTGTGTGTGTGTATTATATAGCTTTAATTGACCGAATGTAGCAGAGTTTAGTTATGGCCCATTTCATCTGCGTCATACCTACAACCTGATTGGCCTCATTGTGATTGGATTGCGGGAAAAAAAAAGAATCGCATGGCAATGGTGGAGATTCCCCGCTTTACTTTAGTCGCTTTCAAAATGCCTCTCCTTTCATGTGTCCATGAAAAATGTACATTTTAAAGACAGTACTGTGATAGAAAATTTGAAATTCCTCCCCATGTACAACCACACCAAAGGCTGCAACAGTAGAACTGCTTAAATAGGGGCGTACTTTTACCTTTTTGCAGTTGTCGATGTTGAGCTTGTGATAAGCCATTACATTTTTTTGTATTACAGTTAGAAATAAATATAAGAATACTTAAATTCAGAAAAAGTCAATACTCGGTTATTAGAGTATATCTTATATGGGTCTCTCTCTCTCTCTCTCTCTCTCTCTCTCTCTCTCTCTCTCTCTCTCTCTCTCTCTATATATATATATATATATATATATATATATATATATATATATATATATATATTGCCGATTCCGTCGAAAAGAATGGTCAATTACATCAATATTTCTAACTTCTTGAGAAAGTCACAATAAAAGTAAAATAACAGTTTTGTTTATCTCGATATGGCGCAGTTTCATGCTTAACTGTTGACATTCACATTTTTTTCCTTGATCATATGTCGATCAGGAGAAAGAGTATATGTGTGTGTGTGTGGTTTTGTTTCTTTCTTGTTTTGTTTATAGCATGTCCACAAAAAGGAATCTAAAACCTTTTTTCACACTAAATTTAAACCTTCGTCTGGCAGGGTGAAATGTGAACGAAGCCCTACACTCACCTACTGATGGTGTGGGGTTGGAACTCTGACAAATAAATGTAATTATCATAGTTGAAGGACAAAATTTACCCAATACACAATAAGCAAATTAATGCAATTTAGCGGTTTGGTCAATTAGATAGGATAAGGGTCCAGGGTGCCATTACGAATCTGTTTCGCATCGCGCCAACATCATTCTTATCATCAACACACCCATTTGTAAGTTGTGCCATTTTTTCCTCTCACCATTTAAATTTAGGATGCTATGACGTGTTTCTAGATCTGAAGTGAACAGAATCTCTTGCTCTTGAATCTGAAATCATGCTGAACAGAAAATTAATGCATGTAAATCAGTTTAAATTCCAGCATTGCCTGGGCGCCGCAAAAGAATCACAGGTCTGTAAAGGAGAGAAAAGTACGTGAGGTTCCCCATGGAATGAGCTTTTCTGCTGTAGAACTTACTGTATCATTTACAGATCAGCAATGCGCATAAATCACATCATGTTTACGCGGTGTAAACGGTAATACGGCGAGGCTGTAAAAAACTGTTGAGAAATTAACGTCGCGTCATCAGATAGCACCTCCATAAAATGAAGCAGAATTTTAAAAACCAGACCGAGTTAACTTATATACACTGCTATTTACTTCAGTCTCGTCTTGACTGTTTTGAAATGTGAAGACATATTATAAGAAGGAAATTATATTAGGTCTTCTTTAGAAAACGTTACACGCATGATCATGGTATCGAAGCAAGGATTTTTTCATCTAGGACGATTTTTGTTTAAGGAAAACATCACTTTACATCAAATATTTAGCTATATGGCTTGAAGATTTTTTTCCCCCTCTCGTCTTACGGCAAAATAATCATCCACTTGACAAGCGTGTTGACTGTTAAAACATGGGCGTCACTTTCAGTTATTGTCGAAACTGTAATTACTATAAGGTCAACCTCAAATTAATACAAAACAACCTTTACATTGACAGGTGATGGCGATGGAAGGCTTCTTTTAAATTCATTAATCTTCTGTAGATCTTACTCATAGCATCATCGTCCGTTGAAGCCTATGGGGCATTTTGTGAACGGCAATTGAAGAGGAAACAAATCAAAACAAAAGAGCAATAAGAAAAAAAAAAAAAAAAAAAAAGAGAAAGAGGAAATAGGAAGATGAGGGCTGGATTGGACCAATTAAAAGCACCGTGTATCCACTAACTTACTGGGTTTTCCGGCCACCATCAAGAAAATTACATGTAGACACTGTGCTCGATTATAACGCCGTGGGGCAGCGTTTGCGGGAATGTTTTCATAGTTTTCATTGATGACCTAAGCATACGAGAGGGCAGAAAGAGCACATAAAAGATTGACAATCACTGGGCGTCCTCTGCTCGGCGGATATAAATTATGGGTAAACACGTGCAATGTTTAGGGTGCGCAAGTTTGCGTTTCTAGGTCCTTTTGCATTGGAAGAGAGGCGAAGTTAAGTGTGTGTGGGGGGCGCGGTCCTATGACAACAGTTACCAGATCCAGGAGTTTTTCTGCGTTTATTGTGTGGCGCTGCTTGTCTCCCGGGGGCACCCAATCAGCTGTATCAATGGCCGTTGATTTGATCGATCGGGTCGCAGACCAGTGGTTGAAGAGGAAAGGAAGAGGGTGGGGGGGGAGAGAGAGAGAGAGAGAGAGAGAGAGAGAGAGAGAGAGAGAGAGAGAGAGAGAGAGAGAGAGAGAGAGAGAGAGAGAGTGAGAGAGAGAGGGAGAGAGAGAGAGAGAGAGAGAGAGAGAGAGAGAGAGAGAGAGAGAGAGAGAGAGAGAGAGAGAGGTTGTTGCCTGGATGAGTGTTTGCCATGTCAGATGACCATCTGCCCCTCGTTTCTACCAATACTCCCCCCACACACACCCACACACAGACACACCCCTTTCTCTCTCTCTCTCTCTCTCTCTCTCTCTCTCTCTCTCTCTCTCTCTCTTTCTTTCGCTATTTCATTTTACCGCGGTCCTATGTAGCTAAGTACACTTCCTGATCAACATATACAGTCATTTTTTTCATGAGTTCAGGAGTGGCAAGCTAAATAAAAGACAAAGGTATTCGAGAAAGCGAATCTTTCTTCTCAACCCCGGAAAATGATGAAAAAATAAATAGAACAATGTTGATGATCAAATAGAAAAGGAGCTAATCAAGGGAAATCCTAAAACAGAATCTTATCCGCCATCCTTACAGAGAATGCCCTGAGATACATATTGGTAGTACGACCTTCTAACTTTGGGGTAAAGCGTTCAACCGGAATCAAAGGCAGTCAACGAATTTTTTTTATATCAGGATTACAAATGTGCCGAGGCAAGGCAATTTTTTTTTGTGTGTGTGTTTTGAGAAAGATGGAGGATGAGGATTTCATTGATCCATATCGAGAGGTTGGCTGAAGTCGATTTTGTTGTTTCACGCACATCAAACCCCAACAAGGATTTACAAAGAAACTGACGAATTGCGTTCCTTTTGCACTTAAACCGCCAAGGATTACTTTACCTTAATGGCATTCTTTCGGGTTTTTTTTCCCATTCTGTGGGCGTGGGTGTAAAGATTCACCGATGCGCGATTTTTATTTTTGTCTCTCAGGACTGAGCAATTTCCGTAATAGACTTTCGTTACATCTCTTCTCCCCCCCCCCCCCCCTTTCCCCCTTTCCTCTATACAAAATGGGTAAGGTGAGAGGAACTAGAAATAAATCGGAAAAAAAAAAATAATCATTTTGAGCACATCACGCGAGATTTTAATAATAAAATGTTAACCAGTTCCTGCTACAATCTCATTTCAAAGTAAAAACTGCATGAAACAAAAGCTCAAATTAATGTTATTTATAAAAAAAAAAAAAAAAAAACATTCTTGCGATCGCTCAGCCAAGGCACAGATTAAATGATAATAATAATTGTTATAAAGCACGACACCAACAGAAAGTGGTACATGTACCGGGTAGGCTGTTGCTGTGCTCAACAGGAACTCACGGGAAAAAAAAAAACAGTTAGAGGGACGGAGAAACTAGAAGCGCTCATGCAGAATCCTAGACACATGTCACTCCCTCACGGCTGCTCATCCCTCCCACCGAACTGCTCACACCCACCCGCCACTTTCACTGCTTCCTGTAAAATTTGCGTATCTCAAGTTGATTCCCAGTGTATGGGACAGGCCCTGTTTTATTGAGTATCCAGCCGGCTGGAACATCAGTCAAGAGACTCCCCTCGTGGACGGCCCGTGCACAACAGTAGATCCACTACCTGACTAGAGCTAGGTCTAGGTCTCGGATCAATGCTCTGGAAAATTGTAGTGGAACTGACAGCAATTATTGCGCCGTTTCATCGGCTTTGTTTCGTGCAAATCTGGTCAAGATAGAGGGATCGGAAGAGCCATCTCGTCGGTTTTTACTTGTGTGGCTTTCTGGTTTCCGGAATTGGTTTTCTTACAAGTGGATAATTTTTTTTTTTTTAATGAGCAAGTTTTAATTAGACTTTTTTTTTATGACGTATTTACGACTGTGTTAGCTGAGTTTTGAAAAAAATCCATTGCGTTTTATTGAAAAGTTGAAATGATAACCCTTGCCTTCTTTTTGAGGACACACTCACAAAAAAAAAAAACAAAAAAACAAAAAAGAAAAATATGGTTTGCACTGATTAAAAAAAAGAATACCTATTTAGAACGGATGATGGACCATGACTGTTTCAGATTTTCAGTGTTCCGAAAACCCTTTCAAACGTGGCAGTGGCCTAGACAGATGGATTTTATTTCCTCATATGCTCAGTATCGTAATGTTATATATAATGATAATGTTATGTAATTCGGGGGCTTTCCTGCTGATAAAAAATGGGAAGTTAGAACCACTAAACTGCGAGTAAAGTCTATCTTCTCTCAAGTGATTTATTTATTTTTAGCACCTGTTTTTTTCCTTCGCAATGATCTGGATGATGGGAGAAAATTTTAGTTCTTTCAAATTATTCATTTATTTGCTGTCTATTTTGGGATGGAATGGGATATTGCATAAAATATTCTCTTTTGTTTAAAAAAAAACAAAACAAAAAACATATTCCGTATAGAATGCTTTCTCCATTGTGAATCTTTCTCAAGCTATTAAGGTTTGTCAAATTTTTGGTTGACTGTATCTTTCTCTATAAAAATCTATCACCTTAAAAAATATGTTGATATTCCATCCATGTGAAATTAAGTCATTATAAATTCAAAGAGAATAGGGTAGATTTGTTGCTATTATTTAATGGTTCTTTGGTCAGTTTTACGTCTCCTTAGTATCCCAGATAATTCTATATAATGGAGACTACTAACTTCCATTAAACTAAAGATAGGACTTTTAGGATGGGATTCGTCGCCACTCCCTGATATCTCAGCCGGGAAGTGAACCCGGGACCTTCATGTTTTAGTCCAACGCTCTGCATACTGAGCTACATTGTGCCTCTTTTTTATTTATTTTTTTTTTTTAAGCGTCTATCATCATCGTCCTCTTTGTTGAACGTGCTGAGCCTGAAAAGGTCGAGGGTTTAGACTCTCAATGTAATGATTGTCAACTAGATAAGACATCGATTTTCTTGTTCTGTAGATCGAGGTCTATGATTGGACAGTGAGTTTACCCATGCAAGTAAAAACTATTGTATGTCTTTATGATTTCAGCTGTTGTCTTCAATCACAAGCGTAGATTTAGCCCCTCAAAGATTCGTTACACTTGGGTATTAAGAAAAAAAAAATAGAACTAGTTCAGTGGGCCTGAAGAGTGGAAGAATTTGTTACAAAACCACTTGCAATGCCAAGAAAAGCTTGAGATCAGTGGCTGGTTACGTACATGATAAGCCCTAAAGCGCACCGACCAAAGTGAATTGGAAAAAAAAATATATAGCGTTTAAATAACTATGCCGTATCAAATTTTGCTTCCTTAATTTTACTACACCGTTATTGATTTTACTTTGCTTGCTGCTGCTATTGGACAATAAGGATTTTTAATGTCATATGCCAATATTTGTCGTATATTCTATTGTGCCATGTGTTTAGCTTATAATCATTTGATAGGGTTACGTTGAGTTTTTTATTTCTTTTTGGGTGATATGTAGAACACAGTTGGAAGGAGGAAAGGAACACTAAAGAAATATCACTTGAATTGTAAAAATGCATTTTCTGATTGCTTTGGATGAAGAGCACTAAAACATTTATTTTATTTATCAGAAGGGAAAGAAAAATTAATCTGAAAAGTAAGAACGTGAGTGTTAGAGCAAAATATTCAAACACGAAAAAAATTCTAAATAAAAAGATAATTATTATCTAGACGTCTCATACATCGCAAGTAATATTTAACAGTAGTATTTTTTTGCGCAAACGTAACCGCAAGATAATAAAAGCGAATGATGGGGATTTTATGACATTATTTCTTTACTGCAACCACGGGCCTCATTGGCTGTCCCCTGATTCGTAACATGCTCTTCTAGCTGTCCAACTTTAAATGTTTTAGTAACACGTTGAATAAACAGTTTCATACCTGCATTATTAGCGACAAGGTGTATTGAAATCGTTTGCTGACTTTGATTGCACCTGTTGTAATAGTGAACTTGATCCAGGCAAACATTTCGGCCATTTACAGCTATTCTCAGACTTGGCTCCCCACATATTTCCTCGCGATAATGATTTTGTTATTTTTTTTTTGTCTGTTTGCCTACCCCTGTTTCTCTCTGTCAATTCAATTTCCAACTCTTCCACTCTATGTATCTCTTCTTCTTTTTATGTCGCCTTCCCTGATCTGTCCTCTCTCTCTTTGAAACATGACAGGTCTTCTAACACCAATGTTGGTAATGCAGAGTTTGTTCGTTTTTGTTTTTTTTTGGTTTGGTTTTTACTGGCTCTTGTCAGAATATCTAATAAAAAACAACAACAACCAACTATGTAATTAAAGGATGTTTCAAAAATAGTAATGCTATTGGCTTACTCTCACGTGTGTATGTGTTTGTATGTGTATTTGCATTTTCACATTTATACGTTTTTGTGTGATATTAGCACGGTAAAACTGCATTAGTTTTTTCCTAAGCGCACTACGGTGTAGATGTAATCGGGCTGTCTCATTCCAACCTTTTCAGAAATCTTAATGTAAATGAAGCCATAAAGTATTCCTTAATTCCGAGATAACGACTTTGGCCCTTATTCAGCTGCACCCTAGCTATCACAGAGAAACGTGTATCAAGAGCAAATAATTATTACACATGTCCTTTTTTTGCGATTAGTAAGAAGACGGTGCGATTGTCCATGTTCAGAAACGATTGGTCACGTTCTTTATACTTGACATGAGACGAGAGACAAGTGGAGAGGAAAAGAGGACGTGACACTTCGCAAATGTCGCAATATTGTGTTACCACCGTGTTTATGTTATATATGGAGACCTATAACCATTTTTTTTTTCACTTACTACAATGTCGACTGTCACAAAGACATAGGGGCAGAGGTACAGCTGAGGCAGAAAAGGATTAAGCGGTGTAGGTGAAGTTAGGGATATATATATATAGATGAGGAAAGAGTCGGAGATAGGGAAAGGAAGGAAGAGAAAGAGAGAGAAAGAGGCAGAGTAAAAAGGGGAGGGAAAAGGACCACACACATACTTTTTTTTTCTTTTAGTCCTTAGCCAGATTGGTCTACCCGATCCCTTGTTTGAACATAGATCAGGCTTTGCTTCACCTCACTCAGGATATGCCATATTAATAAATGCTCTTAATGCCGTGAGGGCCAGCGTGGAATTTCTAATGTGCATTACAATAGACCGTGCATTTTCAGGCAGATTAATTTGTTAAAAGCAATAGATGTAAAGCTAGAACAAGTCGGAATAATCATGTTGGAAGAGAATGATAGATTTTTCCTGTGTGAGATATAGGTTTGTGATAATGTGAAATTGTGCAGTTTTCATTTTAATTCATACGCAACTTGTCTTTTATGTTACTGAAAGATGATATTAATCATGTTTGCACCGGTAGGAATAATGTTGAAAGAATTTCAAGCTTTTGTATGTGATTGGCGCTTATTATGGATGTTTATCATGTACACAGGCTTGAAATCATTTCCTAAGCGTTCTAAACTCTGGGTTTAATATTATACTGTCTTTTACGCTTACATTTTATTGCTTCAAAATATATTTCTAGTTTAAGCGTCCATCGCAATTACTTGTATCGCAAACATTCTCCTCTTGGCAATCACAACGGAGCTTAGATCTAGAAACTCAAACACATTTATAAAAAGTTTCGTTAGATACTAGATAGTATAATGCATCCTAATGACGGGTAGAATGTGAAAGTTGCATACGATGAAATATTCGTGATAAAACAATATTTTTGTTTTTAGTTAGAAAGGAGCTTCCTAAATTCCTTGGCAAAATACCGGTTTTCAATTGAACCGCTTCGCTTTTCTTAAGAGCATTTAAGAAAAAAAATTTCAGTGGCATATAATATTTTTTCAGTCAAAAGACCCATTTCATTGAAATCAAAACAACGATTGCAGATTAGGTAGTACACTACCGGTCAGTCACCCTAGGTAACAAGTATACCCTACCTGTCATGTGTCATATACCATAACCATGGGGAATACTTTTGGAATATCCCTATGAAATAGCAGGGAAATGTTTGTGGACTAATCAGATGGTCTTCATCTCGTAATCATTCCACCCCTCCCCGCCCTCTCTCTCTCTCTCTGTCTCTGTCTGTCTCTCTGTCTCTGTCTTTCTGTCTGTCTGTCTGTCTCTGTCTGTCTCTGTCTCTTTGTCTGTCTATCTGTCTCTCTCTCTCTCTCTGATCCCTGACCTCTAGTGAATCAAATAGATCTAACTGCTGTTGTGCACGCACGGTAAATGTTGCTCTAACCTTTTACAATGTCGATGTTTTGATCAACCCCTCAGTCCTCAGCCCCGAGTCGATAATTATATAAGAGGTTATCGCTTGTTGGTCCATTTTGCTCTCCCTCCACAATAAAGTACACGCCGGTAAATAATTGATGCTTAAGGCCTCACCATTGGGTTTTCTCCACCCGTGCTCGTGCATAATCTTAACCAGTTATGGAGATGAGCATCTTGAAGCTGCGAACGTAGGAGATGACTCCGAACATCGAGATACCAATTGGTATCATAACAGTGCTACTAGAAGCTCGTCTCTAGCGCCCCACACACACACATACAAATTATTTTGTAATTTAATAATTTATAACCGAAGCTCATTTCACTGCTAATTTTTGAACTCTAAGCTGAGAGATCGCCATTCGACGAGAATATCTGTCCAATGGTCAAAATGCTTTCTGTGCTTGCGAGTTGTAATAATGGTTAAAAAAAATGATTTCACATTACTGGTACTTGATACATTCACTACTAGACTGTTCTGGAGTTAAGTTAAACCCATTATGCATGTCCCTGCGGATATCAAGGCGGAGGTTTTATCGCGACAACCACGCGAGAGTTGTTCCTTATTAAACAAACTTAAAATGAATTGAAAATAGGGAAAAACCTAAATTCTTAATGAGCGAAGCGATTCGATTCTTTTCTCCTAAGTGATGACATGAATTGTTGGAACTTGAGCAGTTATTTTTGTAACAGGACATCTTAAGTTCCACGCCTGATGGAGCCTTTGGTCGCACAAGGGAGCATCTCGAGCTTTATGTAAGGTGTATGATCAATAATTGATTCATAACTGTAATGTCCAGTTGGCTACACTTATATCCCAGTCCTGCGCCGTCATTCCTCAAATTTAAAAACGGTGGTGAAAAATACTTACATTCAGGCTTTTTGGATATCGATTGTTCTGGTGTTAGCATGGCTGGTATTCTGTGGTATTATAAAACTATAATCGAGTTGTCAAAAGTAGGAATATAGGATAGGTAAGTGATGCTATTTGGCAGTTTACGGATTTATGTTTTTTTTTTTCGCCTATCGGACGTTGTTGTATCACGATAAGTTTTACCGTATTCTCAGGTTCGAAAAAAAGAGCTTTGTGTCGCCTACAAATAAATAAAGATATATAGTGTTTGATTTTTGTAAAATATTCTTCACGTAATTAAGATGATCTGAATGATCAGCAACAAACACAGTTTGCTTTAAAAAAAAAAAAAAACAAACAACAAAAACATCTCTATGATGCTGTCGATTTCTACGTAACGTCTCACGTATATTATTGTTTTAATAATTTCGACATATTGTAATTAACTTAAATATTCTCCAGCTCTCTCGAAACAGAATTACCCAGCGCGTCTCATGTAGCTTTCTTATTATTTTAAAAGTATTATACCCATATAAATATCTCTCTCTATATATAATTATAAGTTAGTGTGTGTACTTATACACCAAGTTTGTCTCCTGGCAAATGTTCACTGCTTATCTTTTGAACCACATTTTCAGCTTCTTTAGACAACTGGTTTGTTTCTACCTAGATGTCGTTATTCTCTCTCTCTCTCTCTCTCTCTCTCTCTCTCTCTCTCTCTCTCTCTCTCTCTCTCTCTCTCTCTCTCTCTCTCTCTCTCTCTCTCATCGTTTGACGAGCCATTAGTTTTCTGTTTATCACTATATAACAATAAGTAGGTCAGTTTAACTCTTGATACATTCACCACTTCACTTAAAAAAAAAAAAATCCTCGTTTTCTTCGCAATGGTCCTCTCTGCTTTTTCCTCAACCCGATCGTTGCCCTGTATTTTTCCCCTTCATTTTTTTGTGACCATTTTTATTCCGGATTTATTCCTTTTTCACCTTCCGTCACCTCATGGCAGCATAACATATCGACTTTCTAGAATCTCCACAACAATAGATCCCGTAGGTCCAAATCACTAAACAATGTATGACCCGGATCTGCACCTATTCCCGCCCTCATTGAGCTACGTATTTGCCCGATTGTCTCTGTCGTTCTATTGTTCTTTCTTTCTTGTGTGTGTGAAAGGTGTTCCGATTCTTCTCCACAATCTTTTCATCCTCACTATCGTCCATTCCCTCCTCTCCTCACCTATCTCTTCTGTCAGCAGCATTGTCCGTTCGGATTTTCGTAAACCGCCTGTTTTCAAGGTATTCGTTTTTACTCAGTCGAAGCCGAGATTGAAAATCGTCAGACTGCGTAACACAGCAGTTTCAACGCGCTGGATTCTGAACGTCTCTCGCGGGTTCAATTCCAGTGGCAACTATGTTTTATTTGCCTTTGGTGGCTGTTTGACCACGTACAGTCAGAATGCTAGAACTTCGCTTAGATCTGTTAGACTCGTAATCCTTCCCCTCCTTTAGTTTCTAAAGATGATTTGCAGACTACACATATACTTTGTCTTTTACATGGGAAGCGTTCGGATGGCACAAGCCTTTCCTTTCGTGTGTGTGTTTTTTTTTTTTTTTTCTTTCTCTGAGAACAAATGTTTAAAGCCACGTTTTAAATGAATATTCTGTCAGCCGTCTTTGTAATACAGGTAGTAATTGCTTCAGGCAAGGATTTTTACACGAAGAGCTGTCTCTGGGCGGCGTGAAATAATCCTCATTTTGCACACCCTTTATTAAAATTTGTAATTGTGGTTTAGTAGATCCCAAATTTTGTATCTCAGACAAGACGTATGAAGAGAGGCTTTGCTCGTTTAATTTTTTTGTTGCACGCACACACGCACGCGTTGTTACTTCAATGAAATCCAATTTGTTCGCACGAGAATAAAGACTCAAACCGTCATGTTTTCATTTGAAACACTTTAAACACTGCCTTGACATAATTATTCTGAAAGGCCGCACTATGCTTTAAAGTTGTAAGTTTTCTCTGCAGAAATTATGGGAAAAGTAAATACCGTTTTTACTTTACATAACATGCTTATTTCCGAACCGTATTAATGTTTTGTCTATTGAATTGATCAAAGGCGCCACTTCATGACATATTTCAGTCTCAGCTGACGTCGTGAAACGAGGCAACAATCTTTAAGTCTAACGTCCTTTTTTAAATCTTAAAACATCAACAAACAACCAAACAAACAAAAAGCAAACAACATAGTCGCGTAGAAAAAGGAACAAGGGATGTTTTTCTTTTTCTGTGGGGTGAGATTGGCAAACCGAATAATTATTTTTTTACATGAAATTCTGTTCTTGTATGATACACATGCAGGTCTGACGCGCCAAACAGTGGCATATCAGTATTCAAATTTAGGGAGAGTTATTTTGTTTGGTGCTCGTTTTTTTTTTTTTCCTTCCTGCACATTACTTTCATTTTGATATCTGGTAAATAGAGACTAAATCTCTAAAAAAAATTGTTGATAAACATGTTTGACCAAAGAGGCTAAAACTTACCCTGGTTTCAAATTCAAGGAAGCCTTATGGTATTTTGCAAGTATTCTATTGGTAGAGTACTGGTTTGCGACTGGTGACTTATGTTTATTTTTGGAAGAAAAATATAAAAAAAAATGTGTCCGGGCATAATTCGAACCCAAGGGAGCACTATTTTTTTTAAATTAAAAAAAAGTTTTCTTTGTTTAGCACCTTCCTTTGATATCAATTTGTGTAACGAGCGTTTGATGTTCGTCAAAATTTCAACTCGGAAGAGACGTGACATTCTTCATTGTTTTGATGAGTTATTATCGTTTAGTATTCGGAAAAACGTCCAGACAGTTGTGAAAGGGAGGCGGAATCGATTTTCATTTAATGAATTACGAGCAATTACGAGACCTTTTCAGTTTGGAAAATGTTATGTCAGCAATAAATCCTGACACTATTTCTAGACGGTGTTACAGGCAAGGGATTATAGATTTTTTGAACCAACTATGTTTTGAATTTGAGGTTTTTCGGTGCAAAGATTAAAGTCATACAGAAACAAAGGAACTGATAGGCTAGGAAACCACGCTTATAAAAAGGTAAAAATCCAACAAGCCTCCGATTGATCCCAGTCACGCAGTCGCTAATAATTTATTAAAGCTTTTGACGTCACCAACTTTTGGTGTACCATCTATTGACCCGGCTTACATCGCCTTAGATTCGAGGGAATCGACTTAAGGATTACTACTGTCTCTCTCTCTCTCTCTCTCTCTCTCTCTCTCTCTCTCTCTCTCTCTCTCTCTCTCTCTCTCTCTCTCACTTTTTCTCACATTGTGGGAAAGGGGCCTTGTAAGGCTTGCTCGCTCAAGGTACATTACATGTAGAGCCTATGTCTTCCCGAACTGTGTATAAATTGGAATTACCACTTTCTAACGGACAACCTGTAACCTAGGAGAATAGCAACATAAACAGCAAGAAATACATCAAACATCGGCGAAATCATTAATGTATTTCACCAATATATCTCTAGCTTTCAACTGAAACTATTGAGAGTTATCCGACGTACAAATAAGAGTTATCCGTCCTGCAAATTGTTTTATCATCATTCTAATCTTGAACCATACGTTTCCCTCAGGCTTTCCGTGTGACCCCATAAGGGTCAAGACTCTTCAGTTGGTAATGGAAAGGTTTGAACTCCGGACATACGTTACGAATCAGGGATGTAAACAACATGAATAATTTCGTCTAGGTTGACGTCACAGATCATGCGTGTTGTTTTTTTTTCGATTATGAGAGGAAAATAGTCAGGCTTTATACCACTGGCAAAAATTTGATCTTGTGGATGTATAATTCTCTCTCTCTCTCTCTCTCTCTCTCTCTCTCTCTCTCTCTCTCTCTCTCTCTCTCTCTCTCTCTCTTTATCTATCTATCTATCTATCTTCCCTTGTTCGTATCACATTAATTTCTTCAAATCTCATTTTTTGCCCTTGCACATTTCGTGCCCAATGAAGCGAGGTAGGCAGGTGAGACCTTTGAAACCCCTCCGCCTGGTTGTCTCACCCTCTTGAACTTCTTGCTTTTCTGTTGGGAGCTTGAAACACTTTCCCTCTAAAAGCATTCTTACGTTCATGGCACTGCTCTTGGTGGAGCACAGAAAAACAAACGGAGGAGGTGGACGAAGAAATTAAGAGAGAGACGTGAATTGCAACAAGACAGATAATTTCAGTAATGGTTTCAAGAAGAAAAGGAAGTCGCAGAAGTAGGTACGTTTCTTTCAGTTCTCTTTGTACCCATAAGTTTTTTTTAAAAGGAACTCAAATTTGGATTTGCGTCTTTCTCCTAATTTGTTTCACAAATTCTTTGCAATTTAAATTAAGGAATTTGCAAACGTTTATAACCCGTCATCGATATAATCTACCCAAATTGTTGTCTGCCCTTTTCTGCTTCAAAATGAAAATGATATATTTAAAATTTTACCTCACTCTTATGGGATTACATTTTTGCATTCTTGTAGCAAAAACTAATATGGAAAAAAAAAAAATCTCAATTCACCTTCTGCCTGATTTGTCCAGATTGTATCTTGGAAGTCGCGAGTGGCCTTGCACTTCCTGAAAGCTCCAACTTTGTCCACGACTTCGTGATAGTTCTTTCCACATTTAGATCTCACATAAGCTTTTGCCATAGCAACCGACAGGGGGTGTGGAGCCTGGTCAGGCATCCAGCCACCTCAGGTACAGTGTGAGTCGCGAGCCGCTGTTTATTTATTGATAGATTGATTACCTCTACAAGGTGGCCGCAGTCTTTTTTTTTTTTTCTCTCGTCTGTGTTCGGTGCATTTGGTGAACCTTCTAACCTTCTTATTCGCGGTTAGGCTCGCTTGTGTTTGTGAAGTTCTCAATATGCAAGAAGCAAGGCGATTGAGAATCGCACAGCTGAGAACCTTTATATGCAAGGCTTTTACCATTATATCTTGAGAAAAAAAGTTATCTTTATTTTCCTGAAATTTCAACATCTAAAAAAAAATAAAATAAAAAAAATCAATCATGAGGCTTTGTTTCTAACGTGTGAATCGAAACCATTTACGCATCGCGCACTTATAATATGTATGGCGTAGATTTAGGTCTAACGCTAATTCAACCGGTTAAATACCTAATCGATTTCTCACCCTCTGATCTGTGATCACAAAGGTTTGATGTGTAAAGAGAAAGAGATCGACAGTATAGACTTAATTCAAAGCGACAGGGCAGGGTCTGTCACACAGCCTAGCTTCAAACGTTATAATTTTTTTTTCTTCTTCTTTTTTTTTTTTATTTGACAAAGCTGCGTAGGAAAAAAAAAGCTATGCGCTGTGACTGTTTTCTTTTTAAAAGGTTCCTGTCGGGCCACATAAAATCGCACTAAAGCTGACCTTTGCTCTATACCACTTTATTATAGAACCTATTCTTGCTCTTTGTCGAAGTTGAGTATTTTGCTTTGCACTGAAAACTTTCCATTTGTTGAAATGGGTTCGCCCCCTCCACCCTTCCTCTCTCTCTCTCTCTCTCTCTCTCTCTCTCTCTCTCTCTCTCTCTCTCTCTCTCTCTCTCTCTCTCTCTCTCTCTGACACACACACAATTGTATATTACTACGCTTAGCCCAGTTTTTGGACTATCATAAAAGGTACGCGTTAAAAATGATTATCAATTGAAATTGATCTGAAATTTCTTTAGTGCTCTATGCCTGAGATATTTGGCCTTTTTTTTTTTTTGTTTGTTTGTTTGTTTTGATTTTGATTTTGTTTTTCGTTAACGCTTTAAAAAAAAAAAAAGAAAAAAATCTTTTTATTGTTAGCGCTCATAGACTTGAACTTATTGTGTGTGAATATGTTCGAAATTCAATTTCAATTTCTGAAATCAATCCGAAACAACACTTTTCTCTATTGATATTTTACGTTCAAAATAATAAGTGCATTTTTTTCGTATGGAAATCTAATGGTGACTCGACTGCACTGTTTAAAGTAGCAATGTTTGTGTGACAGCGCGTGTCGCTGTAATTAGTTTATGTCGCTTATTATTGGACATGCACTGATGAAGCTTTTCGTGAATGATCACGCGAAATATTACACGTAACGCCCTATGGGTTTAAAGCAAGGCGTCTTCATTCTTTCAAGCTGCTCGGTTCATCGGGTTGGGACACTTTTTTTTTTATATTTATGTATGTGGGCAACACTATGTCGTTTGAGATGATTAGAAAACTGTTTTTGATGCGCAATCGAAATGTTTCAGAGACATGTGCTGTCAACGCTAGTAGAAAAATGTGCGCTTTAAATTTTAAAAAAAAATTCTTCTTAATGGGATTTAAAAATACTACGATATTTATTGGTTTTCATCTATTTTGGAATTCCGATGCTTTGAAGTGAAGTGGTGAATTCTCAGCACCTGCTATGGTTTGATAAAAAACACTCATTGACACTGCTATCTTTTGTCGATCATAGTAATGAACAATGACCATATCAAGGCGAAATACTGAACAAAACGTGCTCTTTTTGAGGGTTGAAATATGTTTATATTATTCATAAAATTCGTGAACCCTGCATACGAGACGTTAAAAGAACTGAATCGTGTGAACGAAAGGTGTGCGTGCATCTATCGGACTTTTTAAAATGGCGCTGTGGAAAAGGCTGGATTTACATTTTTCATATTTCACGATGGACATTTCTTGAAACTTTCATAGTTGATATGGATTGACTACCTCAACATTGTTACAGAAACGTTTGACGCTGCTCTAGTTAAAACCCCTGGTAATTCAATATTACCCAAACAGTGATTACTATATTGGCGAGACCCTACGGTCTCTTAACGTCTAACTCAGTGGTCACAGGGACCGAAGGGAGTCAGAAAGCAGCTTCGGTATAATCCATGACTGTGGGCGCCCTGCTGCTCATGGGTGTCAGCTGCTCCAAGTCGTTCACACCAGGTAAATCGCTCGGTGATGACATAAAACAACAACAACCACACCAGTAAGAAATTCGTTCTTTGATGAATTAAAAAACAACAACAACAAAACAATCCACAGAGCAAAAAAAAAAAAAAAACAAAAACAAAAAAAAAACCAAAAGCGAACGAATAATAAACAATAAATGCACAAAAACACGTCTCAGTTATCTGTATCTTTATTTTCGTGACACTTGCGTGAAATGAACAAGCTAACTGATTAATGTAATGAAAGACATTCCTTTTTGCTATTAGTTTATGTGACTTTGAGCATTATGAACATTGTGACAAGAGTGAGCCACACCGGGATTCTTATGGCGCTGGGAATTGTTTTTTTTATTTATTCCATTTCATACTCTTTTCAGAAGTCATCTCTTCTACCCACGCTACTTTAAAGTCTGAGGCAGGGCATGCAGATATCATTGAAGTCATTACAAGTAGCTTAAAGCCATTTCCAAACCCTGCCAAGTCAAGTTCAATTCACCATCAGCACCACTTTGCGACCACCATTATCGTCGTCGTCATCATCATCAACAATAACATTTTACTTAATATCGCCATCATCATCGTGATGATTATATTTACCGAAATCAATGAAAATAATTGTAGAATTGGTAATTATCCGTGAAAAGCTGAATTATTGCTTTTTTTGCAACGTTTTTTAGTCATAACAATGGGAACTTTCCGAAGTTAAAGATACAGGAAGAGAGGCTTAGGGAGACTGAGAGATAGACAGTTTGAGAAATATATAGAGAGAGTTAGAGGGAGAGGGAGAGAGATAGACGCACACACACATAAGGATAGACAGACAAGTGGTAGCTTATTTCACCGTCCTGTTATTTTCTTCTCAGAGCACATGTCTACTCCATCCCCTTTGGAAATCAATACTCCTTCGTGTTTATTACCATTTGTTTTTGATTGGAGTATAGGACAATGTAAGAAAAAAAATTTTCCCATATAATTATAAGCTGAGGTTACAACTCAATTGTCTTAATTCTGCTAGGATTCGAACCTGGAACCTGTTGATCTCAAATAAGGCACTCAAGCAAAGAACTTTCAGTCAAGGAGAGTGCATAAATTATCGCTGGGATCCTACTCGACTTAATAATTACGCGGTTTCATCCTTTGAATTAAATTTTGTACGATAGTTTGGACCTCCTGCCGCAGCTCTACCGGAAAGTTTCCATCTCCTTCTTTAGCTCCAAATCGTTTGCTCTATCATACTCAAGGCTTCCTGAAATTGAACTGGATCAGCACGAGAAAAGAATCAAATGTAAGAAATATTTAGTTCTTGCGTGGATCCTCTTTCTAATTCTTTTCTCTATCCTTTCTCTTATCTTTCAGATTTCAAAGAAAATGGTTTTAATCGCCAAGACCAGAGGACGCCCCGGACATTCCTTGATCCCATATCAGGTAGGTGCCTGGATGACAACACAACGATCATGATTATAGTTTGTGATTGTGGCCTCTCAGTCGATCATCCAAACACATCTTATTTGAAATTTATCTGCCTGTTCTTCTTGCTGTCTTTTTTTTTATCCCTCTTTCTCCTTTCATATACTTGTGTGTCTTCCGTCCCTTGTCTTTCTATATATCTTCTCCTACTCTATCTCTCTGTGTGTGTCTTCCGTCCCTTGTCTTTCTATATATCTTCTCCTACCCTATCTCTCTGTGTGTGTCTTCCGTCCCTTGTCTTTCTATATATCTTCTCCTACCCTATCTCTCTGTGTGTGTCTTCCGTCCCTTGTCTTTCTATATATCTTCTCCTACCCTATCTCTCTGTGTGTGTCTTCCGTCCCTTGTCTTTCTATATATCTTCTCCTACCCTATCTCTCTGTGTGTGTCTTCCGTCCCTTGTCTTTCTATATATCTTCTCCTACCCTATCTTTCTGTGTGTGTCTTCCGTCCCTTGTCTTTCTATATATCTTCTCCTACCCTATCTTTCTGTGTGTGTCTTCCGTCCCTTGTCTTTCTATATATCTTCTCCTACCCTATCTCTCTGTGTGTGTCTTCCGTCCCTTGTCTTTCTATATATCTTCTCCTACCCTATCTCTCTGTGTGTGTCTTCCGTCCCTTGTCTTTCTATATATCTTCTCCTACCCTATCTTTCTGTGTGTGTCTTCCGTCCCTTGTCTTTCTATATATCTTCTCCTACCCTATCTCTCTGTGTGTGTCTTCCGTCCCTTGTCTTTCTATATATCTTCTCCTACCCTATCTCTCTGTGTGTGTCTTCCGTCCCTTGTCTTTCTATATATCTTCTCCTATCCTATCTCTCTGTGTGTGTCTTCCGTCCCTTGTCTTTCTATATATCTTCTCCTATCCTATCTCTCTGTGTGTGTCTTCCGTCCCTTGTCTTTCTATATATCTTCTCCTATCCTATCTCTCTGTGTGTGTCTTCCGTCCCTTGTCTTTCTATATATCTTCTCCTACCCTATCTCTCTGTGTGCGTCTTCCGTCCCTTGTCTTTCTATATATCTTCTCCTACCCTATCTCTCTGTGTGTGTCTTCCGTCCCTTGACTTTCTATATATCTTCTCCTACCCTATCTCTCTGTGTGTGTCTTCCGTCCCTTGACTTTCTATATATCTTCTCCTACCCTATCTCTCTGTGTGTGTCTTCCGTCCCTTGTCTTTCTATATATCTTCTCCTACCCTATCTCTCTGTGTGTGTCTTCCGTCCCTTGTCTTTCTATATATCTTCTCCTACCCTATCTCTCTGTGTGTGTCTTCCGTCCCTTGACTTTCTATATATCTTCTCCTACCCTATCTCTCTGTGTGTGTCTTCCGTCCCTTGTCTTTCTATATATCTTCTCCTACCCTATCTCTCTGTGTGTGTCTTCCGTCCCTTGACTTTCTATATATCTTCTCCTACCCTATCTCTGTGTGTGTGTCTTCCGTCCCTTGTCTTTCTATATATCTTCTCCTACCCTATCTCTCTGTGTGTGTCTTCCGTCCCTTGTCTTTCTATATATCTTCTCCTACCCTATCTCTCTGTGTGTGTCTTCCGTCCCTTGTCTTTCTATATATCTTCTCTACCTATCTCTCTGTGTGTGTCTTCCGTCCCTTGACTTTCTATATATCTTCTCCTACCCTATCTCTCTGTGTGCGTCTTCCGTCCCTTGTCTTTCTATATATCTTCTCCTACCCTATCTCTTTGTGTGTGTCTTCCGTCCCTTGTCTTTCTATATATCTTCTCCTACCCTATCTCTCTGTGTGTGTCTTCCGTCCCTTGTCTTTCTATATATCTTCTCCTACCCTATCTCTCTGTGTGTGTCTTCCGTCCCTTGTCTTTCTATATATCTTCTCCTACCCTATCTCTCTGTGTGTGTCTTCCGTCCCTTGTCTTTCTATATATCTTCTCCTACCCTATCTCTCTGTGTGTGTCTTCCGTCCCTTGTCTTTCTATATATCTTCTCCTACCCTATCTCTCTGTATGTGTCTTCCGTCCCTTGTCTTTCTATATATCTTCTCCTACCCTATCTCTCTGTGTGCGTCCCTCTTTCTCCCCCTTTCTCTCTCAGTTTCTCTTTCTGTAACCGGTGACACGCGCCCTCAACAAGGTAAGTCTTACCTCCAATTTCAGCTCCAGCCTTCACTCCAGTCCTCTCTTTGTCTCTATCGGTCGCTTTCACCCATCTCCATCTAACGTTTAAACATCATTTTTGATAGATACATGCTCTTCAGCTCTTCCGAGGGCTTCCTGTGATCTTATATTTCTCTAATAGTATACAATTAATGTAACCCCTCTCTAATAATTTTGATAGTGGTCAATATTGTAAACTACCGAAAACTTATTCTTATATATGTTCTCTCACTCCTGTAATTTGTTGTACATATTCTCTTCTATCCTTCATAATGGCATGTGTATGTGTGTATGTGTGTATGAACAACACCTTGATACAACTGTTTTCACAACTCACCGTGATATCAATATAACATTTTCTGTTATTTTTTTTTCGACATGTGTGTCTGTAGGATTTCTTTTCTCCTCCTTTTACTTTTATACGTCTTATCTCAAATTGGTATAATTATTATCTCCTTTCACATGCACGATTTTTTTTTAGTTTTGATTTTCATTTCTATGATTTTTGTTCTGTTTTGAGAAATAAATACATCTACTTGTAATCTTTTATAGATATAAAAAAAATTATCTGGGTAAATCCACTGTTACGGTGCATACCTATATTTTAAAGAACTTTAAAGAACGCATTCCCCAGATGCATGTAGTACATTGAAATACTCTTATTAGAATTGTAGCATTAACAATGATGGTTCATGATATCTCAACATTAATTACATGTGCCACAGAATATTGATAATTGGTTGAATATTTTGCTTTTAGAAGTCATTGATAGTCTCACACAGTTTTTAATATTTGTAACATGTCTTTACTCTGCTATGGTATGGTCGATATAAGATTACTCTTTTTTTATTATTAATTTTAATCAATTTACAATCGTCAATTTATTTCCAAAGCAGAAAGCTGCTATTATTATGTCGGCTCATTTTGGTGCAGTCTGTTATATACTTTTTTTTTTCATATTCAAATAATATGTTAACTATAAATTGTGCACTCTGTGCTTATAGTCCACAAAGACGGCGTTGTTCTTTTTTTAAATTCCCCCCCTTATACCTTCTTTGAAAGTACCGAGAGGAAGAAATCGGAGTACAATCCTAACTCGCGCAAAACATGTAGATCTACCGGTTCGACAGGTGCTGATCTCACATGAATGCTATTGAATTAAAATGAGATTAAAGAATTAGCCCTAAACCTGCTGCACTCGATGACGAATGATAGTCGATAATGTGATAATAATGTCAGGAGTTTCACCTTAAAAGCCAAGCATTGTTCATAGGGTTTATGCATCGACCTTACACTGATGAACGCAAATAGGTTGTTTTTCTTTTATTTTCTTTCTTCTTTTTATTTAACAATAGAACTTGTATTGTCGTTTATTTCTCTCTCAGAAGCACAATTCTCGTCATATTTCAAACCACGCTACGTAAAATTAAGTTGAAAAAATTGCTTTGAATCATAAAATTGGTGAAAATACTGGGGAGAAAAAAGATTATCAGTCAACACAATGATTATGCTAGATTGTGTTTTCTCAGAACCATTGCAATATCCCCATGTTCAGAGAAGCTGTTAAGCCATGCTAAAGCCACATAGCTTGTTGGATTTATGTCAATGGCGAAACATCCGGTCGCTATTTTGATACAAGGATAACACATTACACGTATTCGGTTATTGAAAATCGCTATCCTCAGTTGGAAGGTCCAAATGACTCATTGTCTCCTTATGATGCAGAATATTATGTGTAGCACTCATTACAAAAATAAATACATAAATAAATAAAATGTTGTCGAAACGTCAGTTGGGTTGAAATAAAACGGCATTTACATTTTCACGTTCTAACATTATGTCACAATCCAGGATTCCAGATGCTTGTCTTTGTATGTTTCTTCTTCTTCTTCTTCTTTTTTTTTTTCATGGGCACAAGGCAAAGCTCCTTAAGGTCGTCAAGGAGGTCGCAAAACCATAGAAACGCTGTTACAATACATACGTTGTTCTTGCTCTGCCAAAAGCCGGCGCTCAAGTTAAAAGCGAAAATCCGAAATTAAACCACAATCCAAGTTTGCATCAGTTCGGCAGTATGCACTTTTTTTTTACATGGTTTTAGAAATGGGGGAAATAAGACAAAAAAAAAAGTTTCTCCATGGACCTCATTGAAGTCTATTATTACTCCAACGTCTGTTATTTTTCAGACGAGCGAGTTCCATAGTATGCTGTTTGAAAGGCAGGTTCTCTCGAAAACGGGAATGAAGAATACATGTAATGGCATTGCTGACATTGCGTATGGAAATTGTCTTCCACGCATTGATAACAATATGGACGTTGAACGATCAGCGCATGTCTTCATCAAATGGATATGATTTTTGAAAGCCTTGGTCTGTCGAAAGTTTATAAACACGCCTTTGAAAACCATAGGCATGCTATTCAGTGCAATAACTTGATATAATTTTTTGATACTCTTTTCTGCAACGAACGACCTAACCCAAAAAATGATAGCATAAAAGAATAATCTTGCTAGCTTTTATCCAAAGAAGAATCCTCTTAAGATTGAAAGTTTGGCAAATCTTTTGTGCAAATGTATATAGCGTTTGGAACAAGGTGCCTGTCACGGCGAAACGAGTTGCTATATAATTATAAAACGTAGTTCATACCAAGCAGTTTAATCAGCATAAAGCTTGTCTACCTTTTATGAAAGCTGTAAAAGAAGATGAAAGCCTTTCGCGGCGAAACGAATTGCAATATTATTGAAATTGTAGTTCATGCTAAGGGGTTTAATCAACATAAAACCATCCTACCTTTTGTGACAACTGTAAAGAATGATGAACGGTTATAGCTCGTCCATCACGGACTAAATTTAAGCTTTTGTTCATAATCACCATACAGCACCCTTATTATGTGCCCACCCTGTCAGTCAGAGGAATGAATGGCTTGAAGAGAAGGAGGATACTGTAAGCAGGGAAGAGTTAAATATTCCAAGCCATTTTTTTCGACATGTGCCTGATCTTAACGTCTATGAATGAATGTCTTTTACGTTCCAGAAAGAGGAACAAAACAAAAAAAAAAAAAAAATGAAAAAGTAAATCTTCTTGTTAAAATATGTCCTATAGCCTCGCCATTTCCCTCTTGATTAAAAATTATCGTTAACTTGCGATTTACAGAGAATTTTTTTTATACCCCTCCCCCTCCTCCCAAAAGGAATCGACAATGCCGCCAGTAACTGTTAGCATCAATATCCAGGAATACTAAAGCGTGACTATCACCAGCGTTTGGTGTTCCGCCCTCAATACCAGCCAGCACCTGGCCATCATTTATTCACTTCGATGGCCGTTTTCTCCGCGTCACGGCTTTGTTTTGCTGGTCAGGAGCTGAATTTGAACAGAAGCCATGAACTGGTCTTCTCTTTATGATGGACATTAGCTGAAAGCAACGAGCTTAAGTATCTCAATATTATTTTGTTGGGTGGCTGGAAAAAGCTAAGCACAATGGCAAATGGGAGTCAAACATCATAACAGGCCAAACAAGATGGGCTTCTCCGCGTTGCGGTAGTGACGAACGCCGTGACGGCTGGCCTGTTTATAATGACAAGCTTATTAATAATTATTTGACAGTGCAGAGGTAAACTGCGAAGTTTGCTAGTCGTGGCTATGTATTGATTAAAAAAAAACAAAAAAAAAAACAACCAAAAACTTATATCCTCTGCCCATCTTTCCCTTTCCGCGATTGTCGACGGCCGCAAGATGAAGACACTGATAAACAGATTTAAACAGAGCATTGAGCAGTTTAATGTTTTTGTATGAACGTTTCTTTTTTTTTTTTCTTTAAATCCTTGTATATTTTTTATTCCTTTTGTTAAAGATAGAAAATCGTTTCCTCATCTTAACGTGTTGATGGCGGCGCTCTGTCGGTATTTGTAAATTACACAGATTATTCAAGTGTTGAAAGTAAAGATCTGCTCCTCTGTAGTAGATCCATCGCCCGAAGTGTGAGCATAGCGAGCTTCAGAATAGAACTCAATTTTATTGCAAAGATTATATCGAAGTCCTTGTTAAAGGAATATTTTATAGAGCCTTTTTTTCCCCTTGTTTATCTACAATCTCCATCCTAAACATCAGCAATATTTTTGCCAACTTTATCAGTTTCGTGATAGTCAATGGTCGAGTTGACACCTCAACTGGCCTTTATTTCAGACAAAGGCCGTTCCTCCCTGTTGTAAGGCAGGTAGACCTTATGCATTCACCATGAAATCCGCAGGGCTTCACCGTGGGATCCAATCACGTCGTCTCGGGGGGACTGGGAATGGGGGTTAGCCCAGGTATACATTGCATTGATTATAATTATATTGATTTTTTCCCTCTCAAAACTTTCGGCATATTCCTTTCACATCCATTCGGCCTTTACTGTGTCTTCAAACTCTTTTATAGTCCTGATGGTCGTCAATCTACAACCACAATCCTTCCCGTTGGCCATCATACCTAACTCCTTTGCCCGATTTCTTGTCAGTTTGTTCTGAAATATTACACGAGCGCTTTACCTCTCTGAATTCAAAATCTAACGAGATGATCATATGGGCATTTTCACAAAAATGCTTCAATAACGAGACCAGGTATTTCCTACTTCATTTTGCGAAATGGCTCCGTTGATTCACCATAATTTTCATATCTTTCGGCATTTCTTAAAGAATTATTTCAACGATAATTTGTTTACTTCAATTTTATTTCCTAGCGTTGCTTTTTCCGTTTTATTTCATTTCGACAGTCTTAGAGGTCATGTTTAAGTCGGTGAGACGTTTCCATGAAAAATTAATGCCAGCTGAACTGACGTGCTTCTTGTTCTCACTGTCTGGGATGGTAATGGATACCGAGGTAAGGGCATTGGGTATGAGATCGAAAGTAATAGGTGGATCGCAAAGAAAGGAAGAGGGATGGAAAGACAGAGATGCAGACAGTGTTAAAAGCCGCGCTAGGGTGAAGTGGCCTGAACCGTAAAGGAGAAGAAGAAATGAAGCCATATAGAAGTAGATTTGGATGTGTCTGAGACCAGTCATAGGTGGTATTGACGCTCTCATTGTTTCGGACGCATGCATCTTTGATGGCATAAGGGAGAGACAGGTAACCGCCAAACTTCCAAGGTGTGTCTACAGCGCTACAGCAATGGCGGAAGGTGTGTTTACAGCAATGGTGGAAGGTGTGTGTGTACAGCAATGGTGGGCGGTGTGTGTACAGCAATGGTGGGCGGTGTGTGTGTACAGCAATGGTGGGCGGTGTGTGTGTACAGCAATGGTGGAAGGTGTGTGTGTTCAGCAATGGTGGAAGGGGTGTGTGTCCAGCAATGGTTGGAGGTGTGTGTATACACCAGTGGTGGAAGGTGTATGTGTCCAGCAATGGTGGAAGGTGTGTGTGTGTGTACAGCAATGGTGGAAGGTCTGTGTATACACCAGTGGTGGAAGGTGTGTGTGTCCAGCAATGGTGGAAGGTGTGTGTGTACAGCAATGGTGGAAGGTCTGTGTATACACCAGTGGTGGAAGGTGTGTGTGTCTAGCAATGGTGGAAGGTGTGTGTGTGTGTGTCCAGCAATGGTTGGAGGTGTGTGTGTACAGCAATGGTGGGCGGTGTGTGTGTACAGCAATGGTAGCATGTCTGTGTGTGTACAGCAATGGTGTATGGTGTGTGTGTGTTTACAACAATGGTGGGAGGTTTGTTTGCAACAATGGTGAAAAGGTTTGTCTGCAGCAATGTTGGAAAGTGTGTGTCTACAGCAATGGTGGGATGTGTGTGAACAGCAATATTGAAAAGTGTGTGTACAGCATTAACAGTGTGTCTACAGCAACGGTGGATTTTCTCTGCACTATCCCTGTAAACCTAGACTCAAAGTATTCAAAGAAATTTAGAGCTTTCTCTTTATTCCCGAGTGATGGAAGGAGTAGGAGAAATTTGCTGAAAAGTTTTTACGAGGTACACTGCTGGTGCGTTTTTAGGGGTTGATCAATTGATTTTGTCACCAAATCTTCCCAATATTTAATGTGATCTTAGGAAAATCTTAGGGTTTGACAAGACGTACAGATAAAAGATAACTCGCCGCAACGAGCATTTTTTTTTCTTCTGTAAACTATCGAGCACCATATTATGATTGTTAAACACGGACAGATAATTACCTGTTATTGAGTAGGAAAGTAGATGGGCCTTCTCGTTTAAAAAAAAAATTAGTTTTACTTTCTGTATCAACGGACTGATTGCGATGAAATCCAAAGAGTAAATTAACACCATAACGACACAAAAATGAAAAGTTCTTTCTTGAACCGACATTTAGCCTACAGTAAACAAAAACCAACCCCCCCCCCCCCCTCTTCCAAAAAAAAAAAAAAAAACAACAACAAAAAAACAGATGCTTTTAAGTTTTTACGGTGGTTTGCACTTCCTATTAGAAATGTGCAGCAAAATTACAATTATTTTGGTATTATCAAACCGAGGAACGCACCCCTTGTTTTTTTTTTCTATTTAGCAAAGTGGTGCAATTTTTCCCCCTATTGAACGGTTTTTATTTCCATGAAGAAGTCGCCTAAAGGTACCCTGTTTTCGTTTTTCAAGCAACCGGTGAAAGATAACAAGCGATCGAGAGCAGAGAGGAAGTGAAAGGAATGAAGAATAATAAACTATAAAACTATGGCAACACGGACAAAGGAAACGGAAGCAGGGCTTTATTTTTGAAGACGGGGCTCACGATTGGTGGATATTGGTTGGAATTAAATAGTTTTTATGTCTAACGGATTGTGGTTGGAAGTTGCTGCATGATTAAAAAAAAAACATTTTCTACCAGCTCCTCCTCATACCTTTCACTTCCTCTGTCTTTTCCCCTCTAAATGGTACTTCTCCTCGCTCTCATAATTACTTTGTTCCTGACCCTCTCAGTGACTTAGTCTTTCTCTCTATTTCCTATCGTTCCCCGAATCGCACTCATTGCGTACTTCCTGTTTTCGCTTGTTCTTGCTCACAAAAAAAATGGAGCCTTCCCTATCCTCGTCCCTCACCTGATCCTTTATTTTGTATATTTCATTCTCCCCTTTTTTTCTTTCCGTCTTCTCGTCACCCGCACATCGTCACTTATTTTTAATAAAAAAAAAAATCTATTCATCTCTTTGAACTTCGTAATTATATGAAACATTCGCTTATATTATATCTTTTTAACTTAAATGTTTTGATTATTATGAAACCTTACGTCATTGATTAATTCAATAATCCTCAATTTCGTGAAGAATAACCTCACCGACTTTTACGCCTCGCCCCTTTGAATTTTAGAACCCCAAGTATTTCCGCTGCTGTGAATAGTAATCGGTAAAATGGTGCGGATGCGAAGTAACTATGGTCGATGGATATAATTGTATCTCCAGGCATAAATCGTTGATCTAGTGTTTAGGGGAGTATACACAAATACACACACACTAAAAACACACCCATATATTCAGGATTACCACGTGAAAGGCATCAATAAAATAGTCTTCAATGATTGTAACTATTTTCTCTATGGAAACCAAAGTTTAAAGCAATATGCATCCAAATGTCAACCACACACACAGACAACCTGAACCATACACAAACTGAAAACATTTACCCATGGTCTCAGCATCAGCACGTGACAGACATCAATAAAATAGTCTTCAATGATTGTAACTATTTTCTCTATGGAAACCAAAGTTTAAAGCAATATGCATCCAAATTACAATCACACACACAGACAACCTGAACCATACACAAACTGAAAACATTTACCCATGGTCTCAGCATCAGCACGTGACAGACATCAATAAAATAGTCTTTAAATGATTTTATTTTCTTCATAGAACCAAAGCCTCTTTCATCTTCAAACGTTTCAAAAAAGATGAAAGAGATCAGTAACTTTAGTAACTTTATCAATGAAAAGATATTTCAATGGGTAACACCAGAGGAGAAAAATATTGAAACAAATGACAAAAAAAAAAAAAAAAAAAAAAAAAAAAAAAAGAAAAAGCTGCGACAGAGATCGACTTTCATGAAATTTTGGAATTTTAGCAGAATGGCGCACTTGCTTGCAATCTTTGCGCATGCCTAATCTATGATTCGTATCAAACCATTCGCATCTGCGATTTTAGAGCACACTACTGAGAAGTTTTAATAATCTTGTTGCATTCTAGGGAATTGATTTTGTATTTTGAATGATGCTAAAACAAACATTCAGTAACAAAATATATTATTGAAAAAAAAAAACCCATTAAAAACATACATAATAGTAAGTCTCGCGCCCTCACCTTCAGATCTTTTGAAACATTGGAAATAAAAATCGTTTTTACACAATTACATATATAGAGTCCAGTTTAAAAATTCAAACTTTTTGTTGTTGTTACTGTGCAATTAAAGCAATTAAAGGTAGAAAAATCAGAAAAAAAAAAACCAAAACAAACAATAGCCAATGGGTATTGATAAAGCTGTATTTTTAAAATTACTCTTAATTTTATTCCGTTTTTAGTTCAATAACGCCCATGCTTGACAACACTTAAGACAGCATCTTAGTTGTAATGATGTACATGTATCCTAGCTAATCCATAATATTTATATCTGTGGCTTTCATATTTATTAATAAAGTCGTCTCTTTACTTAAAGCATATATGAAATCACTGATTAGTTTTCCAAACTGATGTAGGAAAAAATTTATCATCGTTATCGAATATTTTAAGTTGCATCCTTTTTTCGGAGCAGGATGAATAGCACACACCTAAGCACAACATGCAAGTTCAATTTTTTTTTTAAAGTAAGATGTATTATGCCCAAAATATGAGGGCCCCAAACTACTACCAGCGGCCAAGATACATTTGTTACATGAGATATCTAGACACGAGATAGAGATTCTTGTCCTTTTCTAAGTGTTCCTTAACATGAAGGGGTATTCTGTACATGGTTTTGTTCAAGGAGAAAACCTGAGTCTGATAAAGGTTAGCAGTGCTATCATTATTCATGAGATGTCTTCCTTTAAGAATTTGTTTTGACATTTCTGTCTCGCGAATATTACATGCGGCTGCGGTAGTCGCTACGCTTGCTAGTCTGTATACTCCGATAACGTTTTCGATTGTTTGGTAATCATAGTGCATTGTTTCAATTTCTTTACCGCAATTTCCTCTGTGTCGCCAATGCCCTTTAAAATGTCGCAAATAGTGTTATTGTGTTCAATCAGAGTTGACATCCTTGCCGATCACGACGTTCATAATAATAAGAGTTGAACTGGCGTCGCATTTTGTTATTACCAGTTCGCTCTACTGTAATGCTCCTGTCATGCTAAAACATTATTTTAGTTCCTAAAAGAGTAAGCTCTGAAATCGCCGTTCACGGTGGTTTGGGCTGACACAAAATTTCCGTTAACAAATCTCAAATGATTTGAGCTGTACTATTTTATACATATCATAATTATCTCTCTCTCTCTCTCTCTCTCTCTCTCTCTCTCTCTCTCTCTCTCTCTCCCCCCCTCTCTCTCCCTCTCTCTCTCTCCCTCTCTCTCTCTCTCTCTCTCTCTCTCTCTCTCTCTATATATATATATATATATATATATATATATATATATAAATATATAGAACTTACAGAACAAGAGAACCGGCTCTCAAATTGATACCAATGGAATGAATAATGTTGAAGTAGCTGGGAAAATAATAAAATGATTCAGATGTTTTTCTTTTTCGAATTTGAATTCTTATTTACTTTTTTTTTTTATATATAATTTTCAGTATGCCCGAGGAATAAAACGATACTGACATCCATCCTCACACTCTCTGTCTCTCTGTCTGTCTGTCTGTCTGTATGTGTGTCTCTGTCTCTGTCTCTCTCTCGACCGTTTTCTATCTTTCTATCGATGCTGCTGTATTTGGAATGAACATTGATATTGAAAACCATGTCCCTAACTTGAATGGCAATTCACTTTCTGTTGTGCGTTGGCTTTGGCGTGCTGTATTCTGCTTCCTACTAGGATCTTTCCCATTTAAATGTTCGCGTAAGTAACACACAAGAGATTAGAGCGTCTCGCTGTAGAGCGAACTCTAAGCATGTACATGTACGTCCAGGTTCCGAACAGTGCCAGCCTGTGTTCACACCACGGACACAGGGATCCAAGTCTCAGGGTTAAAATGTGTAATGACCGGGTCAGGCGGGGGTGAACGCCACCCAGAAGCTCCGGGCACTTGGCCCCCCTCCACCGTCTCCAGTGGAACTGCTGGCGACTTGCCCTTTGTCTTGCAGTTTTCTCCTGTCTCCTATGGGTTTTAACGAACTTGGCATCATCGGGACCTATTGAGTGCTCGAATTTCGTTTTCTAGAGTCTCAGTCGTTGTCTATAGTGAAATTGGCGTCGCTCATGTTCATTTGGATATATAGTTAGTGGATCCTATTGTGTTAGCAATATCGCCTAATTGTACCTTGATGTTCATTTGTCTTCAATTCTGATGTTACTGTCCCTTAAAAAATCGAGTGGAAAATAGAACGTCAAATCAAGTTCCTATGAACAATTTTTTTTAAAACAAACCTTACAGTTTTTAGTAAAAAAAAAAATTACCAATGTTACACTTAAAGTTTCCAGTTTTTCTTTATCCTTTGCTTCAACTTTTTAATATTCTTGTAATCGCGCTTGGGTTTGCGCTTTTGAATTTACGCCTAAATACAATAGAGAAGCTCTCGAGTTCTATCAACTTTTCATTCCCCCTTCTTTCAACCCAATTTTAAAAGGGAAAAAAAGGAAAAAAAAAAGCTTTTTGCAGATTTTTCAAGCTATTCAGCAATTTTCTGCATCATCTACTGCCTCTATCTCGGTGCGTGGTAGAATTTTTAATTGATTGAGAATTAAGATATTTTTGGCTCAGCTGATCCGTCACTCATTATTGTTGCTTCCGTCTACCTACCTCTCTCACATCTCTCTCTCTCTCTCTCTCTCTCTCTCTCTCTCTCTCATCTCTCTCATCTCTCTCGTTCTCTCTGTCTTTCCATAAATCGGCCCCACCAAAGAGCTTTCTTCTGGAAATGAAGCGTCTTAAAATATAATTTTATTATTTGTTCTTTTGAATAAGAATCAACCTTTGCTCCTTAATTTGAGCATGGCCTTCCAAGATAAATACATTTGTCAAGCTCTACAGTTTGGAAATCTTAAAAGTCTCACAGAGAAATAAATAAACTATCTAGACAGTCGTCAGCATTCAGACCCAGTGATTGCCCTGTCTGACCGGTGTTTATCGCCCCCGCCTGCTCCGGCAGCCATGTTTTTTTGTTTTTTTTTTTAAATTTTATTTTGTTTTTACTTTATTTTATGTCGCATAAGTATCTTAAGGCCTTTTAGACATGGATTGCTACCGCCGTTCTCTAACTAATCTGCTTATCTTAGCTGAGGAACAGACTAAGGTAGAATAACAGCTTAAGAGCAGCGATTTCCCAGCAGGCGTGTTAGCTGGATTTATGACGCTGAAACAGAAAGGATGAACTCTCGCATTGCCGGGCTTGGTTCGGTTCGATTAGGCTTTAACCCCGCGGGCGGCGGAAATGGTTGCAATGGTTGTAGATCATTGGTTAATGCTTAATCTTGAGAACCGGGGAGACCTACTAGGCTGTGAAGGGTTAATCAAGAAAATCCTGATCAAAGCAAAATCTCTTGGCTGTGTTTCCTGTAAGGTTAGAAAGGAAAAAAAAAAAAAACCAAGTGCGGCAATTGTGGAAAATCAATGCTTTTGATTCTAATCTAATCTTCACTTGTGCAATGCATGTGCATTGTCCTACATGGCTCCTGTTCTTTGGGCACATGTTTACCAGCAGTACCCTTCTATTTGTCCGTTAATCCCGTTGCACTGAAGTCTGCAGACAGGTAGAAGCATCGAGCTTGCTGCAGTCAGGCGTCCAGCGAGCTAGCTGGCAGCACAGGCAGCAGGCACGGCTGGTTCTGGCCAAGGTCCACTCTGCTGACCACTAGCCTGCAAAGGCCTGCAAAGCATCTTTAAGGACTTTTTCCCCCGTTGCCTAAGGCTTGAATGTTGCAAGAAAAGGATGACTTAACATGGATTATTAACTAGCTACTATTTTAGACTTTCGTCAATATCGAGAATTTGTGGACTTCAAATTTCCGAATTTCGCTGAAGTGAAATTAAGTTTCTCGTTCAGATCATGGCATGGCATTTCTAATGGAACTTGTGCTCTTATTCCCTAAATCAAAGTTTTGCTTATCGTCACACAACTGAGCTGAGATGATTTAAGAAAAAAATTATTTCAACGTTGAAGTAATATTTCGTGGAAGTTTTGTGCATCCTTTTCTTTCGGCGATGCTGAATTTGGGGCTTGGCCCTGAAAGTAATTTGCTTTATACCAGCTTTCACTTCGTGCCACTCAGTATCAGGCACTGCAGCTCTTAATATGGCAATGGATGATTTTAAATTCATGTTACTGAGTAACAGGGCTAGGCCTGTCCGTTCAGAATTATTATAAAAAGACTGGTAACATCCGACATCTGGTCGAGGAACAGCTAAAGAAGCCTTTCCCGAAAATTCTGCCCAGAATAATCGATTTTTATAACCTTGAGCGGCGTTTTCGTTGCTGAAGACCACCCCCGTCAAGATGAGCCTCCCTTCTATCTTCACAACGCCGCAGCTGGTGAACCGCGAGACTTCGGATCTCTTCTGCTTAGACCTGGGCGCGCCCGGAGGACCACTGGGCGTGCAGGGTCGCCCCGGGAAAGCGTGCATGGCATACGAGCCTCAGGTGACCACCACCACGAAGCTGGAGCTGATGCACTTCGGCAACAAGTGTGTCCTCGTGCCCACCATCCGAGTTCGGCTCGCTGGTAAGAAAAAGAACGCGTTCTCAACCTCCTCCAATCTGCTCAAGGGCAGGATTTGAATCCTCTGCTGAGATTTGCGATATTCACGCCTTTTTACGATTCTATTTCGTTTAGACATCTTTGACTTCCAAAGACCCCCGCGCGGCCCTCTTTTCCAGACTTTTTACGAGGTCTGTCAAATGAAGGGGGGGGGAGGGGGGGGGGGGGTGAGAGGAGAGTTTACCTTGGCCCTCCCCATTTCATTTTAACTAAAAGTGGAAATGAGTTGTACGGGGACATACAAATTTATGTTGTCGTTAAGCTAGAGGATGAATAATTAAAAAAAAATAACAACAAACCAACCAAGAGCAACACATACTTAAGTTTTCAATGCGTTAAGATTTTATGATGATGCAAGACTTGGTGCTCTAGTCAGTTATAGTTGAGCATTTTTAGATTGTATAACATCCCCAAGCCCCTCAGTCTTGGTCCATGTAATACCGCTGTTTCAACACGGGTTTTTAATTTATAATTAATAAATTTAATAAAAGTAATAAATACTCGTCACGTGGATGTGCACGATGACACGGGATTAAAAGGACTGTTTAAACATAAAGAATGCCCCTAGAGCTTAGGAAGAGATTATAGTTACTTCCATATTATAAGTATAGGCAAAAGATTATGATGATTTCTAAGTTGTCAAGAGAAAAGTAGATACTTTTGTGTTCTTTTTTTTTTTTAAAGGCACCTTTTTGCACCAAAATGAGCCATATTATGCACACATTTGAATATTTTGTAACTGACTTTTCTTTTCAGACATTAGGTTAAACATGAAATTTGGTTTTCTTTTATTTTTTATCTAAAAAAAAAAAACAACAACAAAGAACAAAAAAACGAAACAAAACAAAAGAAAAAACCACCGAACAACAAATAAACAAGAAAACCAAACCAAAGCAAAAAACAAACAAAAAAAAAAAAAAAAAAAAAAAAAAAACCAACAAGAAAATAACCTTTAACAAACAAATAAAAAAAAACCACAACATAACATTTCCAGGACTTTACTTTTCACTGAATGAAAACATAGAAGAAGTTAAAATTGAAAATAAGATCTTAATTGAAATGCCAGGTATTTTTCGTCTCTGCATTTTCCTAACACTACCTTGGTTTGCTGTGATGTTTTGAACTCCGTCAATCTGGTTTTATTTCTAATCTCATCACTGGATGACTTTTCTCTGCCACCCCCGTTCGGATCCTTTCTATCCACACCAACACCCTATAACAGTTGACGCGGATGACTCCAACTCCACACTATCTTACTCTGCCAGAGCAGGTACTAAAAAAAACCTAACTTTTAAACCCGCCTGGTGACCTGCAAGTCTTCTTACTATTGAAATATATATATACAGCCTAAAAAGCTAGGAATTAAACAGTGTATAGTGTGTTTAGCGGCAAAACTAAATTATTTAGAATTTGCAGCAGGTAATCATAAGGGGCAATAATGTAGTTTTAATTTAATATTTTTCCTTTTATTTTTTTTTTGGGGGGGGGGGGGGGGGGTTGAAAGCAGAGTTTAATATCACATATCACTTTGGTCAGCATGAGGTGGATTAGATTCTCTATATTGCAGGGGGCTAGCAATAGGAACATTGATTGAATTTCGTCTTAAAATAAGCTTGCAGGTCTACCACCTCCTAATCTAACAATTAAATCTTTAATGCTGTATTTGGACCATAAAAGACGTGTCTTATGTTTGGAATTACGTTGCATGAATTAAAGAACTTAATGTTTCTAATACTAAAATTTGTTCTTGACCATTATATTACCATGAAATATGACTAGGGTGACACTGGCAATATGGAATATAATTTTTTATATGCATTATATATTTCAAGGGCACTGAAAACACCCATTGCCAAACATACTGTATCATCTATAAATTCAATCATTGCAGTTTTTCATGCCCATTTCTTTCTTTGTATGCTATTGAAAGATCCTTTTATCAGAAATTATCGAATTACTCATATAAAAAAAAAAGAGCACATGCTCAGAGCAGTAAAGCGACAAGAATAGGATAATTGAGATTATCAGAGCAGATTGTGCCAGTAATATAATTCATGACTTTATTCTTACCTTAATCTAGACGAGGATGAGTCGCCAGTGCCACGGCGAGCCACCATCGCCCGCGGCTCAGCCACACGCTGGAAGGTCCCACCCATCTCGCCTTCCTCAGACTACTATGATGATAATGACAGTGCTTATGCACCCTCAGATGAGGGCCGTTCTGGGGTAAGTTCTATGTGTGGTAGTGATTCATTTACACACATGCATAATTTACTACTCAATGTGCATTAGTCAGTTGAAGGCTATTATTTGATTTTTTTTTTAAAGGGACTTTACAAACAGCAGCAATTTTCATTTTTATTCATTTCCCATGGGGTAAAAAAAGATTTCACACAGTCTTTGTTTCCATTCAAACCTTTTTTTTATGGTATGGGATATTGATTTAATTTTTTCTAGCTAAAACTAGACTTGCTTCTATTGGAAATGGCATTAAAAAGGACTAGTGGCTGAAAGTCTGATGAGAGGTCAAAAACCTCTAACCCATTTCTATATGCCCTGCTCAGTCTTGTAAGTAGGATGCAATTTTGATGGGCAAGAAGAAACCTAAGATCATGATGTAGTGGATTTAGTATGTCAATAAAGAAGATAAAAAAAAAGAAAGCAAAGCATCAATAATAAAATACGATAAAAATGGGAGGAGGAAAATATGTGGTTTTTTTTTCAATCTCAATTGCCTTGACATGCTCCTCCTCAGTTTCTGCCCTAATTCTTATGATTTTTGCCATTACAGATGAATGGCTCCCTCAGAACTATCCGCAACAGTGCCACTAAGAAGCGCGCAGAAAAGATCTTTGAGAAGCTGGACAAGGCCAGTTTGGGCTCCTCCCCATCAAGCAATACTGACCAGCTTGAGGAGAGTGGCATTTTCAGTGCCAGCTCACAGCAAAACAACGAGTATAGTGCCAGGAAGAGGTTTGTTTATGTGTATGCTTGTATAGGCAATATAGCTCTAAATGTGTATAACAAAGAAAGTAGAAGAGTTGACTTGTGGATGAACTATCTTTCAGATTAAGCAAGGAGTGGAATTCTCATGAAAAAGTAAAATAAGTTCAGATGAATACATGTGTTGTGTGGAAGATTAGCTTAGAATGCTAGTGCTCATATTTGGGGTTGTAGGATGTTGGTTTTATGGCATCTGTATGTTCTTTCTAAGTAATTTCAGTAGCTACCTTACAAGTATCCACTTTGATTGAATTTGTGAGGAAATATGAGCATACATGTGCCATCGTATATTTTTATATCAATTAATACATCACTACTTCAGAAAGATAATGGTTTATCTCAAGATAAACATAATTATCATAACAAATTTAACACTTAAAAGCATTTCAAGTTTATATTCTATTCTAGTGATAAGAATTGTGTTGATGAATAGATGCGATTTTACTTTTCTTTCTGTCTGAAGTGCTATTTTTTTCTGTCTTTTCAAAAACTAATTCAGTAGCAAGAAGCAAGATTCCAAACTTGTGCACACCAACAGCTCAAACAATCTCCGTGGTACCAATAACAATGCCAACAACAAGCGCAACATCAACGATAATGGAGTAGATGCTGATGCTGATATCTATGGAGGTTACAGCCATATCCACAGCAGAAACGCCATTGGTGTTGGTGGTGGTAGTGGAGGAGGAGGCATGGTTCACTTGGACTACAACCCTTCCAGTGGCGTAACATTTAGGGAGAACCGCAACTCAGATGTTCAGGTCGTAGGTCGGGGCTATGGGGATGATACTTCATCCTCAGTGTCGGCACCAGTTGGACCAACATCCACTGCCAATGCTGGTCGCCTTAAAGATCGACGTCGGTTCAGTAACAGAGGTAGTTTTATACATAAGGCAGACCTGTCACCAACCTTTAAGGACTTGTTCCTTCATCGTGAAAACTAAACACAGTTGCACATTAGTTTTCTGCATTTAAAGATAATTAGGGCATGGCTTGCATTTTGAAAACATATTGGGAGAGAGAAGTGCTATCAGATGCTTCCATGATTTGTTTCACACCAAAATGTTGCAACTAATGCATATTTGGCAACAACAGTAGTAACATCAAGTAAATAAAGCTTAGAAAACACAAAACTAATAATAAAAACTTTTATTCTGTTAAGTGCACTGATGAACCAAAGGCCATCTGCTTATGTCAGTGTGAGCACTAAACAAAGCTTATGCTCCGCTTACTTAATCTTTATATTTTTTACCTGAAAGCTTAATGTTGAGGGCCAAAATGTTTTTGAAGATTTTTATCTTTTTCTTTGACTTATGTCAATTTTGGTTGACACATTTTGCACTGACTTTTTTCCCCCTCAATCACATGGCTGTTTTTTGTTTTTTTTTAAATAGATGTGCTGCTTATTATGTTTGTGGATTTCAGCTTCTTTCAATGTTTTCCATCCACATTTTATTACTTTCACACCTTTCCTACCTCAATATGATGTCTTCAAACCAGTAGTATGAGTCTGGTGCAACAAAACTTCATTAAATGCAACAGAATTGAGAAAACTTATTTTATTTCAAAAACATTTTAAAAACGGTACACATGTATGTAGAATTTGGAAATGTATTTCAAAAATGTAAATGAGTGATAGTAAAGATCTGCCTTGCAGTATATTTTTATAAGATATGCAGCTTTTATTTGATTTATATGGAAGAAAAGTGGTCAGACCACTAGCAAATGAAAGAAAAGCAGCAAAAAGTCTACTGATTGTAGCTTACCTTAAAATTGTTTCTGCTTCTTATAAGTTCTCTATTTGTACTTTCGTTTTTTTAAATGACTCATACCATTATGATTGTTTTAATTTAATTTATGAGCCACAAAAGCTGTCAATTATTGTTGTTGACAACTTGGATCATCAAGTTTTAGATGATGGCATCTCACAAAACTTGTTTCACCCACTCTCTGTTTTTTTCTTTCATAATCAGCTTTTCTGTTATATTTGTAATATTTTTAACATTCTTTCCACTCTTTGAAATATATCAAATAATCAATTATGTCCTTTGGTATCCTTTTATCCTCTTGGGAAGGCTTTCTCTATTATTTCCTCAAGTAGTAGAACTGTCACTTTCTAATTTCTTTGAATTCATAGCAATTTTGGAAGACACGCAAGAACTTGTCTTTTACTTTATTGAGACTTTGAATAGCATTTATCATTATGACATTATTCTCTTATGACTTGAGAAGTGTGTCTCTTACACACTTATAAATATATCAGTGTAGAACTTAAAGTGAGGAGATCCTCAAAGAAGTTTGTAATAAACCGTGTTTAATTTTATCTCTTGTGGATGTTTTCATGAACCTTGCCATTTGGCATTTGCATCTTCTTATGGTCATTTTGGATTTATAGAAAGACATGCTGACAACAGTAGTGGAATTCTGTATGTCCAATGTCTCCAATTCTTTTGCCTCTTCTAATGTTCCTTCTATGCTTGCATCATCTGTGCCTACTGTACATTGGTTCCTTGCCCTCACAGTTTATTTGAAAAGTGTGATCTCTAAAAGTTGCCTATCAGCAAGTTTATCTTTGCTTCATAGATCCCTGTTATCATGCAGTTATCACACTTTATATTGCATCTCTTTGAGGGACGTCAGATATTGCAATATTGTGGTCATGTAGAATGCTTCCACAGAGCAGAATCATAATTGTCCACAGGACATTCCATAAAGGATTCTAGTATTCAGATTGCACTTCTGTCAATGGAGACGTAAGGTGCAACTCTACTAAAACCTACACCATTCACACATTTGTTATATAAACTCTTTTGCCTTTCTTGAGAACTTGCCAATCTCATAGCCATGACTTTCTTTTATCACGCAATGCAAATGGAGCTATAGATTCTATATACTGTACCTTACACATTAAGCCAATCTCAGTAATAGAGAAAACCCCCCACAAAAGTAGTAATGCAGTTAAAAAAAAAACAAATTGAGGTTCTGAGTTTGGCAAGTTTTCAGTTATGTTGAGCTAAGTGAACCAATCAAACTTCCGGACCGTTGCAGGGCCGCTGATTTCCCCCTCAGCACTAGGGATGGCTGCTGCTCACTTGCCTGGGTTCATTGGGCCAGACCCAGAGGACAAAATGTCCCCCAGTCATGATGCCAGCATTACCCTTGTAGGAAGGGGTATGTCTGCCTGCTGGCCTTTCAGCAGCTAATCTAATGGGAATCTTAAGATTTTGGATAAGATTCATTATAGATTTTTTCATGGGATGATAATATAGGCTTTTTTCGGCTTGCCTTTGGGATGTCAGATTTAAATGCTTATAGATTTTGCTAAATGAAAGGTCCATTGATTAAGTTTAATTAATTTTATGATCAGCCATACTTACTTTATTGACCTTATTAACAAAGTATTTCAAACATTAATGCATAAGCAACTAACACCCATAGAATGAAAATCAATAATTATAATCTATCTTCCAAAGCTTTTCCCCATGAACTGCATCAATTTACCTCTTATGCTCTGTTCACTTTTCACCAGCTTGACATTTATTCTAATCAGCACTTAGCCTTTTTTTTTAACCCTTTGTGTGCTTTTGGAACTCTTTATATTTAACTAACACTAGAGAATATATTTTATAAAAAAAAATTTTCCTATGCATTTACAATTTTGGAAATTTCGAAAAAAAAGTATCTGTCTACTTCTATCTCTTTTATTCTTGCTTTCCCTCTCTGTCTCTGTCCCTCTGTCAGTTTGTCTATCTATCTGCCTGTCTGTCTGTCTGATTTTCTGTCTGTCTCTGTCTCTGTCTCTCTGTCTCTCTCTGTCTCTCTCTGTCTCTCTGTCTGTCTGTCTGCCTGTCTGTCTGTCTGTCTGTCTGTCTGTCTGTCTGTCTGTCTGTCTGTCTGTCTCTCTCTCTCTCTCTCTCTCTCTCTCTCTCTCTCTCTCTCTCTCTCTCTCTCTCTCTCTCTGTTTATCTGCTTGCCTACCTACCAGCCTTTATCTTAAGCATGATCACTTGATAACATAGACCTCTGACTATTATATTGACTAAGAAGAGATTTAATATGGCCCAAAATCTTCAAATGGATTTGCCAATCAGTAGTCCAAGTCTTATTTCACTGTTATGTAAAGCCTTGCTTTTTTAACCCAACGTCTTACAAAAGCAGAAATAGACCCAGGACAGTTCAGACAAAGACTAAAGAAAAACTTCTCTTGAATGAATAAATGAAATAAGAAGGTTTTTTTTTTTTAAAATGATCTACAGTTTATTATATCAGACAAACACACATATTTTACTTATTTTCATGGTCACAAAATAAATTGTACTGCAAGATAGCAGCTTGGCCCTGATTTGTTTCATTGTTTTTTTTGTCAGAGTGCTTTAAGCTTATAATCACATACTTGCATAAGACAATAATATATTGCATAAAGTCTATCTCTGTTTCATTTAATTAAAAATTAACTTCCTACGAAAATTTTATTCCCACAATGAAATAATAAATTTCTTACAAAATGTTTTTTTGGGTGCAGCAAAGATCTAGTAGCTGAAAATCTTACATTTCATTAAGCAAACAAAACAAAATAGGTTTATCTCATTTTCATTGGGTTTGCAAATTTATGAAGATATCAAGCTTTGGGTTATGGCTTGAGCCAAAATAAACAGTTATTTTATATTCTTTCTTTGCTAATGACTTTCTGTGCACTTCATTCTTCTAAAGGGATGTTTGAGCCACCTTCTGTGTCGTCAGACTTTGGCCCTGGAATTGTTGGTGGCCAGTCACATGATGGGCGCTTGGACCGGAGGAAGATGGAGGTCAAAGCAGCACCTGCTGGTGTTGTTGGAATTGCTGTCCGCAGCAATGCTGATTTCTCTAGTTCAGAAACGTCTGCAGCTGATGAAGATTTAGAGGATGTAAGTTGATTAGGCAGCTTTCAGTACTATTGCTTTAATTTTTCCAGCCTCTGAAATGAAAGGCAAAAATAAAAACAGCATTAAAAAAAAACAAAACAAAACAAAAAAAAAGGTGTTTGGACCTTTTACAAAGAAGTTGCAAAGAAGATAATAGAGAAGGGTTGGAGTGACAAAGTAAACTCAAATGATGGATGTTTGAATTTTAGTGAAATAAGAATTAGGATTGTAGTTGCTACTGAAACTTAACAGCTGGTGAGATAATATTATTATGACACAAATAAATGCTTCTTAATTAAAGTTTTTTGTTATTTAAATGTTCTGTTTATGATACTTTTTATAAGAACTTATAGTGAATTTTATCTTTGTGTTTCATTTAATTTTTGTTCTTCATCTTACTAGGACCACACTGTGAGCATACCACAGTCTTTGAAGGAGAAAGTGGCTGTCAAACAGCAACAGAGGCAGGAAGAAGATGAAAGGAGGAGAGCTGAGAAGGAAAGGAAAGAACGTGAGAGAGAGGAGAAACGGGAGAGAGAGAAAGAGGAGAAACTAAAAAGGGAAAGAGAACGACAGCAAGAGAAGCTTAAGCGTCTTTCCAGTGCAGAGAGCATTAACAGTTATGAGTGTAAGTCCCTTTGTAAGTTTGTTTAAATCTTAAGAGGCAGCAATTATAGTTAACAAGGAAATTTAATCTGTGGGCTTTACACCCATCTCTATTTAAATTTGAAATAGCATCTGTTTGGTGTCATAATTTTTCGAGCTGAGGTTTAGCAATCTCTTTAGAAGGCTCATCTTTTGTCTCCCTGTTAGTTTTCCATGAAAAAAAAAATTTTTTTTTCTTTGATTGCCACTATTGGTATCATAATGTATTTAAATATCAGAATTGTGTAGAATATTTTCAATGCGTTAAAATGTTAGGCTAAATACACAATGCATTTCTTTTCTTTTTTTTTCTCTCCCCTTTCCAGTTTTGTCCATTTCTGGGTCTGGATCTGGCACCAGCATAAACTCCACAGCACAGAGCAGCAACAGCAATAACACAGTGAACAGCAACACACTCAGCAATGGTACTAATGTCAGACCAATAACTCATCCCCCCAAACCACAACCGCCAGCTGTCACTCCCAGGAAAACTTTGAAAACGTGAGAAGTATTTTTTTTTCAAAAAAAAAGAAGAAGAAGGAAGAACAATTGATTTATTTACATCAAATTTGAATGACTTTGTGAATGACTTAGAATTGCCTGAAACTGAAAAAAACTCATCAAAACACAATAATGAGGATATATTGCAGTTAAAACAATTGAAAAACGCCATGTTGTAGAAGACTTTGTTGTGAGATCATTTGTTAGAAATCATCGTTAAATAAATTAAAAGAAGATATGAAATGAATTCATCATAAAACTTAGTGCATATTTAGAAACGATTGACAAACAATTTTTTTAATAAGGATGTCGAATAAAAAAAAATACCCCATATATAAAATTTAGGCATATAACTTTTGTATGTTACTTTCCTCTCAGGAGCAACGAGTCAGTGTCCACATATCCAATGCCAGTGTCTACATCATCCACGCCAATGGATTCAGAAGATCCATCAGACTGGAAACCATTCAAAGACAGAGATGCTGCATTCAGGGATATGATGAAGAAAATGGAACAGAGTGACTGGTAAGAGACCATTTTTACTTGTAGCGTGAGATCCACAAACATAGTGTTATTTTTTGTTTTCTATTTTCAAATCAGACCGTCAATTGACTCAACCCATGATCTATATCAGAAGTAAATGATAAGGAACAGTTATTGGAAAAAAAAAATAAATGAGAAAAAATGTCAGTTAAAACTAAACTTAGTGGAAGCCTTACAAATTTAATCACTTTATTTTTTTCCAGACGAATGGAACTTTTTAATGTGGATGTTGATATTATAAAAGCGATAGAAAGATCTTCATTCCTAGAATCAGTCTACAAAAAAGACAACTATCTTAGTCAAGAATTCATTGCAGATTCATATTTCTTTTGAAACTTAAATATAAAGCAAAAAATGAAAGGGATAAAAAAGATGAAATCAAAAGGTGACTCATAAGATTTTTTTCCCTCAATCCTTATTTCTCCCTGAACTGAAGGACATTCTAGGCATTGAGAGTTTTTTTGAGATGGGAAACTTTTTTTGAAACTTAATATTTTTTTCTAATCTGCACTGTCTAATTTGTCATTCCTGAGGCAGCAACAAGGCAATGCATGATACACAAGAGTGCAATTTTATTTCCTCAGCCCTTAGGATCTTCATTAAGAGCAATATTAAAGTAACCCTAACTGTTAAAGATTTTACTAATTTTTTGGTTTGCTAAAATGAAGACTAGAAAGGATGAACCTATCCCAAGCACCAAACTTTTCCTTGACTCAAAAACAAAGCCTTCACATATGTTCTATTATCAGATACATTTGACTTCAAATCATATGTCTTAAAGAAAAGACTAAAAACTTGCAATTTCTGTCCTCAGGGAGATAAAATGTGAGGGAATTAACATGCTCAGGCGGCTTTGCCTGCACCATCCAGATGTGGTTGGGGCATCCTTGCATCCTATAGTACTGGCCATCTGTAATGAGGCAAGTTTTTTTTTATATATCTTAAAAATTGCTTTATATTTTTGAAGACAATAAAGTGCATAAACCAGTGTTATAAAGAGAAATCTTTAAATATATACACATATTACACCTACTAAGTGCTAAGTTTCATAATGCCTTGAAGTTTTTAAGATCAACATTATATATAAGATCTGTATGTTTTTGCAGTTATTCATCATCCAGAACAGAAGTCATAGCATACCAATTTGACTCAGGAAACTACAGCTACATGACACCTTTTTTTCCTTTGTAAAATGGTGTTGGATCACATAACATTTTCTTCTGTTTTCTAAAATAATAATTATGTTGATTACTTGCAATCTATTAATAATTTTCTTTTTTAGAGACATGATTGGAATTTTTAATAAAATGTCTCTTTCTCAAAAAATGTTTTTTTCAGGCCAAAAACTTAAGATCTCAGGTCTCTAGGTTAGGAATCACAGCGATTGGAGATATGTTTACACATCTTCGAAAAGGCATGGATCCGGTGAGTACACTTCATGTCTGTATTGCCAAGATAAATCCTGTAGACCATGGAACTTATTATGAGTTGCTTAAACTGTGGTTCATGCTGTGAAATATGATACTTAAGCATAATGAGGCTAGGGCATTTCAATTTTTTCAGCGTCAATTTCTTTTGTCATGAGGGTAAAAGTTCTGTTGACATGTGAGTCTAGGTTAGTGCGGCTTAGCTCTGAAATTATTATTTATAATGAATGGGGCTTGGGAATATTGCTACCAAATCAAGCAACTAATTAACCAATATAAGAATCATTTTATCAGTCATTCAGTAAGTCATAGTTTGAGTCGCATATTTTATTCACAGGAGGTAGACATCACAACTAAAACTCTCCTTGCCAAGAGTGGAGAGAGCAACCAGTTTATCAAAGAGGATGTGGACAAGGCTCTGTGTCAAATGGTAGACAATGTCACTCCACAGAGAGCCCTGCTTGCACTGATAGGTGGAGGAGCCACGTAAGTACACAGATGATGTATAGCTGAGAGTGACAATAGAACTAGGATTGAAAAAATCTTAGCAAATACGGTTGTTGCTTGCTTCAAGTTTAAATGTCAGAAAGAATTTAAAGGATTGCAATTGTTGGTGGAACCCTGTCGTAAAATTAGGCAAGGGAGCATTTGTACTATATTTGTATTGTCTTGACAACAATTCCTATCATGAGCATGACATTATACTGATCAATCATTCTACTTCTTCAACTGCAGGCACAAAAATGTTCAGATCAGGAAGCTGACAGCCCAGTTTCTTGTAGACCTTGTTGAGAAGATGGGATCTGGTCGTATCCTTAGTGGGGTAAAGGACATCACTGATAGAGTCTTGCCCACAGCTGCTCAATTTGCTATGGATGGCTCACAAGAGACGAGGTAATTGTCACCAGAATTAATGTTGTGTCTTGAGACATATCTTGGTCAAGTTTGTTTTGTGTAGAAGGTGTTGTAAGTAATGTTTCAGCTTGTGGCATAATTGTGTTATTTACCCCCTCTCTGGAAAATTCAAGTTGTTGCTTGTAGTTTTCCTCATTAGACATTAAGAAAAAGTTATTGTATCGGGTAAACATAAGAATATCTTTTATATACTAGTCTCATTTGCTCTGGATGGAAGACAACCATGTAATCGCTATCCTGTAAACTTAGCTAAAGATACATTTTTTCCATTTTTGAGCTGCAGCAACTCAGTGTGTAAGGTTTCAATGAAATATAAGTCAAATCTATTCTTAAAAAAATGTGGGAAAACCAAACTAAACTGGAACAATTATAGACTTAATGAGAAAATAAAGGGACAATTTTCGTTTAAAATGCATTTATTTAGAATTGTGTATACCATTCCTTAATGTATAACCTTTCTGGAGATATATAATACCAGTACTGAAATATTTATACTTCAGCTGCATTTTTAGGTAAGTTACACATTAAAAATAAAAGTTGACTGAGGTAATCCAGAAAGGAAGAAATATTGTGGATTCATATGCAGAGTTGCACCCACTGGTGGCTGTTGTAAGGAATTGTGGATGCAGAAAGATTTTTTTTTCACATTCCTCTTCAAATATATTGCAGGAATAAAACTTAATTGCAAAATAGAAATGACACATTTGGATGAAATAAAAAAAGAGTAAAAAGTGTAGGTTGAAAAAATTTCTTGGATAAAAATAAAATAAAAATTTATATGAAGGTAAGACACAAAGGTGATGCATCTAAATCCTCATTCTAATCAACTAAAATTTATTTTATTTATTCTTTATACAGATATTATGGTCGCAAAATTTTGTACATTCTGATGTCACACCAAGATTTTGACAGAATGTTGACCAAGTATCTACCAGCAAATACTTTAAGGAACATTCAAGACATTGTGGATAATCTCAAGCAAAAGGTACAGTCTGTTTTCTATTCTCTGAAAGCCTTGACTTTAGCAAAGAGTATATTGGACACTTAAAGAACAACTGTAGCATTTTTTTTTTCAACAGACTTGTACCTGGACAATTGTTGGACAGTACAAAATCGGGCTGCATCCCTCACATTTATCTTGAAAACTCTAAACTTAAAAAAGAAAAGAAATATGTCTCCTTGTGTAAAATTGAAAGAAAAATCGAATAAGCAAATCAATGGTGCACTATGACTGCATTTTGGACTTCTTGGAAAAGAAGTGGACTTTCTATCTTATTATATGAAGCATTCTACTAAATATGAAAAACAAAAGGACTTAAATTAGCTAAATAAGTCACAAAAAGACCTTTAAACAGGCTTGTCCCCAATTTTTCTTGAAAAGACAAACCTTTTCTGACCACAAGCTCTTATCAAATCTTTGTCAGGGCCTTGGTGAACGGCCAAGTGAATTGTCCTCAGCAAGATCAAGGCGATCTGGGCAAGGCAGTCGATCAAATTCTTCTATTCGTGGTGGCTCAGCTAGCAGGTAAGAACAGATGCAGCCTTCTGCATCCAGGAAAATCATATGAAAACCTTGAAAATTTTGTTACTTTCCCTTTGCGAGCTGTCATGAAATAAAAAGGTGAGACAGAATTTTTCATTGAAATACACAATGATTTTTTTTTTTTCAGTAATAAAAAAGTTGCATTGAGCAGAGGAGGGGATTATCTTGAAATGCTTGTTTTTGTTCATTGAATTCATACAGCCTAAAAGAAATTTGGATTAAAGGTAAAAGGTATTTTTACTATTTTTTGCAACCTATTTGTTTTTCATCTGTCTTTCATATAAAATGAAGTTTTACCCAGAACTTTATCACCAAACAGCTCTGCAGACAGCGGATTCCAGCAACCAAGAAGACGAGCTCTGATGCGCACAGATGAGGCCAGAATGGGTGAGGTGAAGGCAATGACAGATCTGATGTTTGCCAACAACTGGCAGGAACGTTATGAAGGACTGACCAGCTTTTTGTCCATGTGTGAGACAAACCCTAGTCTAGTGTCCTCACAGATAATCAAGGTAGGCTTTGCTCATTTTTGCACTATTACAATTCATGGAGCCGCGGATAGCTTCCTTTATCTTTAGTGTGCTCTTTTAGATCAATTGTGTTATAGAACAGGTCCGAAACAAGGGGGCATCATATCTGCATATAAAGTAAGCCACTGTTGCAAGGGGCTGAGCTGAAAAGATGTGGCCCCAAAATCATTCAATCTTATTTTGAGTCTCTAACTGATAGCAACTGGTTCTTATAGATCTTGTGGTGGGCACTGGTCCCTACAGTCATTGATCCTTCTTTACTGTCATGAACACATGGATAACTTGTCAAGACATTCAGGGTTTCAAATAAGAGTTGTACAATTTGACTATGAACATTCATTACCAGTCTGTTTGGCACCATGTATTTTCTGATTTAAAAAACAAGTGTGTCTCATATTCCATTTCATTTTCATCTAAAATATATACATGCTTCACCTTACACGATGAGGTTGCTATTTGGATATTAAAATCTTAAAATGTTTCTCCTATCACCTTCTATTACAATACAAAAATGATAGCATCTTGCTTTTTACCTTGCAGATCTTTGACAAGTTCTTGCCAAGGCTACAAGACTCCAATTCCAAGGTAAATCTGTATGCTTTGAAAGTGATGCTCCAGGTAACTCCCATGCTGCGAGACTCGATGAGCAGTGTGATCAGCATGACAGTTGGAGCAGTGGCACCTAACCTGAGTTCCAAGAACAAAGAAATCTATATGACAGCTGCAGAAATACTGGAAGCTTTCATTGAAAATCTAGGTTTGTGGCTTTTACCTGGAGCTGGTTATCAAATTTGTAATGTATAGTTTCAGCTTTCAAAGATCTACTGTAGGGCATTATACATTATTTCTTGAGTGAAGACTTGCAAGTTTTTAAATATCGAATACATTTTTATATTTCTTTTCTAATATAACAGGTATTACATATGTAACATAAAATAAGAAATTTTAGAAGAATTACTGGAAAATAAATGTTGTAACAGTTAGCTTTTGCTGAAACCCCTACATCCAATATCCTTGAGTACCATGTTAGATACCACATATTTCTTTCATTATTGTTTTATGTCATTATTAAATTTGATGAATATTATTCTTTCCTTTTCAACTTCAGAGTTAACAATGTTGATTCAACCGTTTGCAAACCAAGCCATCAACGCAACAGCAAGGAGCAAAGCTGATATGGTGTTAAGAGTTGCTTGTGAGTATTTATTTTCTTGAATAGAGGCTTCAAGCTCAATTTCATTCAGTTAATTTACTTTGATTTATTCTTTTGGAAGAGTTTGTGTCTTCTTTTTAAAGATAGAAAATGCCAGTAATGATGGACAGTTACAAAGCTAAAAGCTTGAGTTTGAGACCATTTCATGCAACACTAGATGATGATAATTTTTTCCTTCTTTAATCCCTTATATCATTTAGTCAACATTTTTATTGTTTACTTTGTTTGAAAAAAAAAATCTATATACTTAAAAAAGACAAACAAATCAAAAACCAGCTTTTATATGTATTAATCTATTTATTTTATCATCAGACCTGGTAGAGAAAGTGTACCCTCGCAAGCAAAAGCCAATAGTCTTGCATGTGCTGCCCTTATTGTGGCACCTCATGGGCTCCATGAATGCTAGTGGTGCAGCGATTCATGGTGGGAATGTTGACCTTAGACAAGCCACAGTTACCCTTGTGAGAAAACTCTATGAGTGCATGGGACAGGGCCTGTTGGAGAAGGCCAATGCTGAGCCAAGCAACACACAGCGGCAAATACAGCTTTTGCAAAGCCTTATAGAGGACGCTTAAAGTGTCAGTAGTGTTCTGGGAAAAAACTTACTGTTCTTTCATTGTGGAAAATAATGATTGTACATAGATTTTGCCAGTAAAATTTTCACCCTTTCAGGCTTGTTAAAATGATAAATGATAAAATTACAAATGTGATCAATCTCTGGAGTTAACTAAAACTCTCATATTGCTTTAAAAACTGAAAAATTAAAAAAAAAAAGAAACGCAAACAAAATTAAACAAGAAAAGCAAAAAAAAAAACAAAAAAACTGCAAAATGAATGGACTGATCTTAATACTTTTCAATATTAAGATGTTCACAACTTCTCGTTATAGTTTATTGAGAGAATTCTGCCAAAATTATAAAATCCAATTATATAATATCAGAAAACCTACCGAGTGTTAAAGGTTCTTCTAAAAGCAATGATCTCTCAAGATAGGGAAATTGTTCTTTTAATTGAATGTCTTTGAAGCTTCAAGTTAAAGGCAAAGCTAAAAAAAAAATTTTTTTTTTTCTTGTTGAAGATAATTTTAAGAATGCGAGTATAAAAATGATTGAATGTGTCCCTAAGGTACACAGTAGAACCTAGCTTCTATTCATCTCAAGAAAAGCACTCTGATTGGCACAGATACTTATCATCTCCTTTTTTTCAAACATTTCATAATAGTGATGATCAGTTCTAGTTTCACTTATAAATTTGAAGCAAAAAAGACATGCAGAATTGTGTCAAGATGAATCAGCATTACCTTTTAATTGCATGATTATAAAACGTAAAGCATGTATATATACAACTGACGATTCCGGCTTCGATTGTTTTGTATTTCAGTCACTTTGGTGTGGTGACAGAAAAGAATATATCTAGTAATATTGGTAATAACTGTTGGTTCATCATGAGAATAAAATTATTTCAAATAATACTTTTGTGCATAATACCTATTTTTTTGTTGTTATGTCATCTTAATTTTCTGTTTCTGATGTGGAATTAAGAGTGCATCTCAGTGTAAAAATTTCTCTGTGATATTTAAATATAGTCATTCCAGTATCTGTGATTAAAGGCCAGGAAAGGTTCTTGTCATTAGTTATAAAAAACGAGAAGAATTTAAAAAATCAGGCTTTTAAATGGTCTCCCCATAATTTATGTATATTGCAATTACCAAACATGTTAAAATGAATTATTTCTTTGAAAAATAAAGATTTGTTTAATGAATTGCACTTTATAGGTGAAAAATATTGTAAAGCACTGTTTTTGCACTGCTGCTTAATCAATATACATTCCTTATGATTGAAATTGATATATCATCAGTAGTTTTCTTTTCTCCAACAATTTGGCATTTGAATTTTAGAACTTATTGTAGATAAGTTGTTCAAGCAGACAGAATGGTGTTGGCAGTATTTTGATGTCCTTACTTTTGTGGGAGAGGTAGAAAAAATAAATATTACTGAAAAAATTTATTGGCATACTCAGCACATAGTGGATCCTATTAAATGTCTCTGTTTTTGTATATTTAAGTATCAAAGTTCAAATGAAGCCTCTCTCTCAAAAACTCCTTTTCAAAGCATATTAGCAAATTAAACCCTTGTCTGTCAAACCCTGAAGAAAAGCTGTTGAATAAAGTTAAAATGACCATTAAAACAGACATGTGCAAAGCATGTTCAATTTGTTTATTATTGTTCACCACAAATCAGTATTGAAAAAAGATCATACATTCATAAGCTACAAATTATTAAGATGGTGTTAATTTCATTACTTATATCAGTCTTGTGTAAGTCAACTTATTTATCTCTGTCTGTTGCCATAACTGAATCTGTACGGCATCCATGGTTTGATACATTGATTTTGTGATCAGTGGTATTGTATGAACTGGTTTTAAAATTATCAAGATGTTTCAAGGGCAGTATTTGTATGGGGTATCTTTTTAGTTACCTTTATCAAGGTGTGCATGCAGCTATATGTATAGACGGAGAGTTAGAGAAAGAGCATAATCCACCTCTCAAAATAGAGTGGGGGGGGGAAAAAGCAAAAAAGTTGAATAGCACAAATTAAAAAAAAAAAATAAAAAGTAAAAGGGAAACAACAGTACATTTTGGTAACACAAATTACTCTCTATGTTGGTAAAGTTATTTTATATAGTGATCCCTACAGGATTTTGCTAAAAGTTTAAGACTTTTAATGCATATTTAGTGGGTTATTTGCTTGAGCTTGATTGTGATGTAGAATATGTTTGTTAAATTTGTATCATGTAAGAAAGAGTTCAATTGTTGAGAGAGCTGATTGATAGACTGGTTTGGTGTAAATGTTTTTCTTTTTTCAGATGGCAAGTAGTTTGGGTGCACAAAAATAGTTGTAAAAGATGTACAAAGCATGTTTTGGCACATTACTAAATTATGTTGATGCACACTGGCCACTCCCTCCCACTCCTTACAGACGTATACACAAATGATGCACATGTTTTCTGTGTTGTCAAATTTGGTTCACTTTGCGAAATATATAGAATCTTTTGTGTACATTAGTAGTTGTATCATAACGTTATACATACTACAAATCAGGAATATTATATATCTATTTATATGCATATACTCTGCTTTGCAAATCATGTACATGTTTTATTTCTTTTTACACTGCTTGATTTGAATCATTGCTCTGCAGCAAGTTTGGAGAGAGGTCTGTTAGTTTTAACAGAACCACTTAATGCAAAAAAGAAAAAAAAAATAAGTGAGGGATAAATTTTTACATTTTTGATTGCCTTGAAAAGGTATGGACCTGAAAAAAGTGTCACTCATGACAAAAGACATTTTAGCATCATTTTCAATCTTGCTTTTAAATTTTAAAAGCCTGCTATTGTGAATTGTAAGTCTATTTTATTCCTCCTTAAGTGAAAGATTGAGAAAGCATTATTTTTTTCATACACTCGTAATGGTGCCTTGAATCAAGCTCTTATCATCTCATAAAGATATAGATATGCTTCTCTAAAGGTTATCTTCAAGTCAATGCTGTGTATTCAAGATATTCCTCATTAAAGATGATGACTCTCCATAAAGGGAAGTTTCCATTTTAAGATCTGTTGCCCCATTGAATCTGTTTCAAATAGTATTTGATAAATTTAAATGTTTCTTCTTTCTTCGTCTATCTGCAAAAAAAAAAAATAATTATGTGAAAAATAGACGGATTTGAAAATACATTTTAAAGACTTGTAGAGACACTACTATTGCAAACTTGGTTCAAAGACTGATATAAAAAAAATTAAGACATTTTGTTGTCATATTATAAATTTCATTTTAGGTTGAAGATGGAAAAAAAATAAACACATTCGCTTTGCCTAAGATTTTATTTTTTCTAAATGTTAATAAAATTGTATATAACATGAAAAAGGAAACAAAGCAGGAGATGAAGAATTGTTGATCTGGTGTTATATACAAATGTACTTGACACTCGTTCTGTATCCGACTTGATAATATTTTTGTACTCATACATGAGTTTACAGTCATTCAAACTATACTTATTTGCATGCCTATTATTTTTTTAGATGTTAGCTCCATATCCGTCCATATTTATTTATTACCATTGTTGATCAACTTAGTTTTTTCTTTAAATATTGGGTGTTTCCTTCATAATTTTTTTTTTACCCATTTTAATGATGCATGAATGCCTTTCTGATTGCATTGGTCAAAAGATGTGAATCATTTTGTTCATTTGCTTTTTTTTAACTGGTATGTTTTGTAAAACTCCAATTTCATTTATGTTCAAGGTTAGAAAAGGGCACAAATTTTTTGACTTGCATTTGATATATAGAGTTTAGGCTTTTGTAAATTACCATTCAAAATGAACAGGATATTTTCTAGAAATAGCTCTTCACACTTCTTTTTTTTTTTTTTCATATTCTGGACAGTGTTTTGATTTTTTGTAACATGATGGGCAACGTACAGTTTTTAATTTATTTTTTTTTAAATTCTGCTTCTATGAGATTTTTATTTTAGGATTATCTGCTGAGGCACGTCAAAATATCAGTTACTTAATCGAACATTTTTTTTTTTTAAAGTTCAAGGCTTTAGCTTATATGCTTTTAACATGCAGGAATAGGGAGCATTATTGAAGGGACTACTGGGAAGAAAGTGCAAACTCTGCTTAAAATCGTTAGGTTTTTTTAATCTAAGCTATTTAGACAAGACAAACCCTGGTTATTTTTGGATGAAGCAACACCCCCCCGCCCCACCAAAAAAATAATTCCATTAATTTTAAACCTAGACTAACAATTACAGAACTACAAAAACAAAACCATTGCAGAGTAATTAAGCATTTGATGGAAATTTGATGAACTTTTTTTTTTCTACTTTTACAAAATGAAAGATTCTGTTGGATGTTTGCCACAGTTTTCTTCAGGCGCTTATACAGAATACTTATCTTATACTGAGTCTAACAATATTAGTTGAGATCTGATGATTGCCAGAGATATTTCATTATGCATTGTCAGAGGTATATAAAAAATAATAATTAAAAACGTTCTGAGTGATAAAACTTAAACTGGAATCTTTTTTCCAATCCTTATTTGGTTAGATCTTAGCTTTGTAGTTAATAAAATGCTTTTATTTAATATTGATCTAACAATGATATTTGCATACCATATGGTTTTCAACTATTTTTGAAATAAGGTGTTTTTGAAGCTTGTTTTGCATAAAGGGTTTAAGATAACTTTTGAAAAACAATCTTAATGTTTCCTAGAAAATATTTTAAACAAATTTAGCATACTGATCAATTAAATTAATGTTTTAAAGGTCTCCAAATACGTGTGCAAACTGCTCTGTCTCTATTTTGCTTAACTGTGCTCCTCCTCTTCCTCAAGGCATCGTTTTTTTTTTAAACTCATTAGCTTTCTTTTCATTTTTGAAATCCTAGAAGAAAATTTTCTTTCACAATCATAAGGTGAATCATTCGACGATAAATACAGCACTTTTTAAATAAAAAAAATGATGAATACACATTTTATGAGGTATTGAGACTGGCTTGTCTTTTGTCTGTTAGAATTGAATGTGCCTAGCATCTCAAGTGTTGCAGCCAAATCAATGTTTTTGGATTATTTTTACATTCATTTTTCAACTGGACAGACTAGGGTGTGTGCAAGTATCTATGAAGTGTTGGATAAGGATATAGACTATACTTATGGTTTTTGAAGAAAAGAGGGAAAAAAATTATTTTATAAATTTATATTGAGTCTTTGAACATAAATTTTGTTTGTTAAACTTTCAGTTGAATTTCCGAAAAAAATAGTAAGCTCCAGGACAAGTTAGGCACAAGCCTCTTATACTTTTTTTTTTGCCTCTTGAATTAAATCCTCAAAGAGAATTCCTCTATTTGTAATGATGTTATTTTCATAATGTTAAAGAATTAACATCTTTACACAAGGCGTACAGTGACTTTTATTAAATTTCTGGCTTGCGCTAAATTTAGCCAGCATGCCTCAAATATTGTATTTTGATTGTACATAGCGTAAGTAAGATAAACAGAGGGTATCTGAATTTTAAACTTCAATCAGATCTTTACAGTAGTTGAAATTCTCAGAAGAGCAATGTTGTTAAAGTATGTTCTGGTAGAGCAAGGTCTTGTTTAAAAGGGGGAAAAACATCAATATTTCTGGTTCTATAATTGAAGAGCCCTGCAGTCTCTCACTCTCTCTATGAGCTGCAGTCATCGTTGTGTGTTGATTCTTATGCTCTTCTTTAAAGCTCTTGCTAAGGAGTGTGATATTTTGATAAAACAGGAAAAAAAGAAGAACAACCCACAAGCTTTTCAAACTCAAACGAGGGAAAAGGAATTAAAATCTTACATGATCTTTTTAGTTTACTCTGTACAAGGAAATCAATTTCAACAAAATTTATTTTTACCTGGCCTAATCTTTCTAAATATAAGGTCTGATGTTCTTAAGTTCCATTTAGCCAAGGCAGAACTAAATGTTTTAGCACAGAAAAAAAAAGAACTATGTTGGTTTGGATTGAAATGTTTATGTATCTGTGCAAAACATAAGATATTTATTCATAAAACTAGCCTTGCTCAATTGTTAACTATTTCTCTAAAATGTGATATGAATCATGCTTTGTAATAAAATTCATCCTGAAAAATATAACCTCTTATCTTTCGATTATTTTATTTGTAATTTTTAAAAATTATTTTTAATCAGAACTTAAGTTTGTCTAAAATCTCTCACAATTGAACCCTTATTATTAGTGAATAGAAATTTCAAAATCTGATAGAAGTTTTGAAAAGACCATAATGCCTCTTCAGAAGCAGACAACAAAATGTCTTTATTTTGCTTTTTGAGCTTTGAGAAAGAATGCAGCTTATTCAATTTGACAAATTGTATAAAACATTAATTCTCTAAGAGGCTTTCCTGAACTAATTTGTACCTTCTATCTCCTGATATCACACTACTACAGTCAAAGATGTAATATACTATGCAAATAATTTTTCGTAAAAAACTATTTTGAAAACAGGTGCTTGCTCTCTTTTTGTCTCCTTCCTTTAATTCATCTGCAACTCTGTAATCATCATCAGTGTTCCTTTTTTCTTTTCTTTGATCTCAAACTAAATAACATATATTTTTGGCATTCTCTCCAAATGAGTCGCATCTCGCCTATACCACATTTTATAAGGTGTTGATAATTAGAAAAACACATTTTACAGTCATGAAAGGTGCAAGAAAATATCAAAATTTTCAGAAAAGATTTCAAAATTTTAATAATTTTATAAGAAGAAGAAACATTAGGACTTGTAATATTTTCTAACTTTCTTTTCTATTTTTTTTTGTTTCAAAATTAAAATTCTGAGATTTCACTTATTAGGTCTGATTTTGAGACATTGTCTTATTAGTTCAGCTCACACTGATTTATTTTCTTACTCCAGGTGAAGTTACTGTCTCATAAGTTCATTCCCAATCCATAATTCAAATTGGTCAAGCAAATATTCAACCTGGATTCATCCGATGCTCAGGGCATTATGTAGACAGGTTCTGCATCCAAATTAGTGTTCAAATTATTTTTTAAGCAAAAATATCTCAATACATTTGTGCAAATAAGAATGTAATATGGCGATTGCAAGAACTAATAACTTAAATTTCTTTTGTAATAATGTTTGATTTGGAGTTAGGAGTCACAATGCCTTTTTTACTGTCATGATGTGTAGAAATTTGACAAGGCTCCACATTTTAGTTGTTCCATATTTATTATGCTTTTAATTGAAGGATAAGGGCAAAACAAAATACAGTTGTGTCAGCAAAGTGAATAAGCTTTGATTTGAAGCTTGTTAGTTCTTAAAAACTCAATAACAGTAAATAGCTATACATGAAGCACATAAACTTACAATAATGTGTTCTTGCCTGTGCACAACATTCAAATATTTGAAATCATTGTTAAAAATATCAATTATTCATTTCTTTTAATTGATGAAACGCAACTTTTCTAATTTCTTTCTTGTGTCTTTTCTTGATTGTGTATTTTTACGCACAACTTATACGTAGGAACAGTAAAAAATAAAATAATATAAGGGCTTGATCTTACTTACACACAATGTAAAAACAATAAGTTTTTTTATCTTGTGTTTTAACTCTTCATCCGCTATTCAAAAGATCGTTTGATTTCTTTTTATCCTGGCAAACAATATCTTGAAAGCAATATTTTTTGCTACGGCTAGTAATATATTTGAAGATGAAAAAAAAAAAGGAAAATTAAAAAGCTTTGAATGTTTAAGTTAGGAAATTTTAAAACAAGCCCCCAACATAGTTTCAGTTTTAGAGGACTTATTTGATTTAGCACTCTGACTTGGCACAGATTGCATTTCTATGATTTGTCTTTGTATGCAGAGTGTAACCTAAATCTTGACCAGGCTGATTGCTCAACGCGATCCAGGATTGATGAGAGAACGTGACACACGAAGACACCACTGACATACAGTAATACTTGAATAAAAAAAAGACTCAGTTGGCGGTGAATTAAATTGTAAAATGCTTTTAATAGATTAAAAAATTTGACATAAAAAAGCGAGCAGGACAGCTGCTCGGGAAGTGTAGCAGTACATAGCAACAATAATGAAAATAAATTATAGATCTTTAAATCTCAATGAATATGAACTGACGATAACTTTTCAGAAACACGTAGTAACAGATTGACCAAAATAAGAAGGATAAAGAAACAAACAAAAACAAAAAACACTCAAAAAACAACAACAAAAAACCAGCAGCAATATCAAATAATAATAATAATAATAATAATAATAATAATAATAATAATAATAATAATAATAATAATAATAATAATAATAATAATAATAATAATAATAAAATAATAATAGTATAATAACGGTACTGATGTTATAAAAGGTTATGAGTAGTACAGTATGTAGTAGAAGTAGTAGTAGTAGTAGTAGTAGTAGTAGTAGTAGTAGTAGTAGTAGTAGTAGTAGTAGTAGTAGTAGTAGTAGTAGTAGCAGCAGCAGCAGTAGCAGCAGTAGTAGTAGTAGTAGTAGCAGTAGTAGTAGTAGTAGAAGTAGCAGCAGCAGCAGCAGCAGCAGTAGTAGTAGTAGTAGTAGTAGTAGTAGTAGTAGTAGTAGTAGTAGTAGTAGTAGTAGTAGTGAAGTGTAAGGCTAGCAAGAGTATCAATAAAAGGAAAAAAAATTAGTGTCAATTGTAACAGTGATAGTTACAGAACAAGAAGGAAAAGACTGAAATCGAAATAGATTATTGAGAACTGAGCAAGAAGTATCAGGAAGAAGCCGAAATGTATTAAAAAAAAAACCAACAACAACAAACCACACACACACACACACACCCAAACGAAAACAAGACAGATACCAGAATTGTAAGCATCAATGATAAAAAGACATCATGTTTAGTTGTGTGTATAATCTTATTCTTAGAGAAAGTGAATTGAATATGAGAATTAGCAATAGACCATACAAGTATTGAAAAATTTTAGGAAAAAAAAAAACAAGAACAAACTAACTAAAATAGGATGCTTTAGTAAAACTACCCTCTTCCAGCAGAGTAAAGTTTATAAAGGTGTAATAATTGAACTTGAAAACATGTTTCACATTGAGAAAAAGTAATCAACACTAGTCAAAATTATACATCCTAATTAGATGTGACATTGATAATTATTCATGAAGAAAACATCATAGAGATTGTATCTGTAAATTAATTTGAATTGTAAGGCGCAGAAAATGGTTGAAAAAAAATTACTGTAAAAGACGTCAACACATAATTATTGTAATTTAAAACATATAGAATATTATGGTAAAACGATAAATATTCGTCAAAATATTTACATCATACATAAAACGGAATGCAATGATTGATCAAAACCCAACCAGAGGAAATCTGTTTTGATTTAAAATGTTCTTAAACTAAGCGTACACCCAAATTACAGTTAAAGGATAAGATGGAAAGAAATGTAAAAAAAAAAAAGAGTAGTTCGTGTTATTAGGCTGCCATTTCACAAAAAGTTTTGATATTAAATTAAAAATGATAAGTTTTGGTTAACAATCAGAAGCATTTCGGAGACCTAAGCACACTTATTTTGCCGTAAGTATTTCCCAACTACACTGTTATCTGTTGTCCTGACTAAAATTTTCAAATCCTTGAGCACTCCTTCCTATAAGCAATGTTGTTTGATACCCCCCCCCCTTTTTCCGCCCCACAAAATAAAACGAAACAAACTTATGGAAAAGCCACGACTTCTAACTAGGTAGCATAACTCTTTGAGAAATCGCATTCCTTATAAAACGATTAAATCCCTTTATTTGCGGAAGGACATTGGAACGATGAACACACATAATACAAACTAGCTTAAAAATAACACCAACAACGACGTTAATACAAAGCAATGTAACATTGACGCAAGTAATGCTATAGTGAGATAAGAAGTATAAGAAATAAATGATGTTCCAGCTGAAATTGTCAAATTATGAACGAAGTAATGTAAATTTTGGGTGTTTGAGACATAATTTGTGTAAAAAATAAATCAATGGAAGTGTCAATCACCTTGCAACCCTATGTAAAATTAAAAATTGTTATGGTGAACAAAAATGAAGAGGAAACAAAATCTGATATATCAATATACTCAAAATAGGAGAGGAAAAACAAAGGAACCAGAAATGCAAGGACCATTTTGTGAACCAAAATGGCGATCACCTTATAGCATTTTCGCTCCTCATTAAACAACTATCACACACGGGATCTCAAGTCACAAAGTGCTTATCTGCTCGATTTATAGTTTCCAACTTATAAATTTATTGCAACCATTTAGCCATTAGATTATTATGGTGTATGCATTAAACATCTGAAATAAGAACAAACATAGATTTGAAGCTGGTAAACGAGGAAAATTAATGATTCTGTTTACAAAGTGTTTTAGAACTGAAATAGTGAGGAGTAGAATGAAACAATAAAAAAAGTGAGTTTGTAATATCGTGGGAAAAAACAGTGATTACAGTTGTTTTAATAAAGTCAAAAGCATTTCTCTTACATCGGTTTACTAAATATAAGGCAACTGAACATAATAACTGAATATAATTTTTTTTTCATTAAATACAAGTTCCCCTTAATGGATCTAGTAATTGATGATGAATAGAGCGATTGATATTGATGTATCCTCTTCTTTAGAGACTCAAACGCTTGGCAAATCAGGTAGAATTATGACAAACAAATGCGGTTGAAGAAAATTCAAAGATAACACAAATTAATTAAGAAAAATTGAACATGGGCCTAAATGGAAGTAAAAAAAGAATAATAAAGACAAACACAACATTTAAACACAACTGCATTAGAAAGTCTATTAAACCCTCAATTATTGATTTTTGAAACTCAACAAAATTCATTCAACAAACCTGAGAGCTAATGTAAATTGGATATTAATCGTTTAAGAAATAATTTTCCAAGATTAAAAAAAAGTAATCACATTGGGTAACAGTAGATTGAGAAACAGTCACAAGCAATGAAAATATTCCAGGAAAAAAAATCATAAAAAAATTAAACCAAAACCACACGAGATATTAGAGATGAACATTAAAAAGAAAAAAAAATGTAAGAATGTTCAATCATAATAGTATACCAGTGCAAAATGTTGAAACCTGGATACTCATCATACAACAAAATCTTACTGAGCTAAATAACCAAGAACACATTGTTACAGTAATCCACCCTGACCGTGCACAGTCTTCAGTGGAGGGGAAGGAATTCATAATATGCTGATTAAAAAGAAGGCTGGTTGAATGCTATTGTTGATGACGGCTATATAGCGATCTTTAATCGCTGACTTTATTCGAATCTCCGCCTCCAAAATGATCGTCAGATGTCATCATGCGAATGAATTCTGCGGAGAATATAATAGAAACAAATTAAGGAGGTACATTTTAACAGAGTTCAAAATAGTGAGGACCAACAAAACAAAACACAAAAGAAATTAACAAACTTGACAAAAGGGAAATAAAAGCATAAATTTTAGGAAAAAAAAACAAAAACAACAAACTAACATTCAGTTTTTGTTCATTCCGATTCCCCCCACATTTTCCCAGATTCACCATCCGAGCCCATTTGGTCCATCTTACCCTTCATGAATTGTTCTTTTCTTCCTGATCCTAATTCATGTCCTTTCCTTCCTCATTCTTTCTTCCTATCAGTCTCCACTTCAAGCCATACATTTAATCTTCCCTTTGGAATAAATTTCTAATTTGAAAGTTAGGGGTTTTGACTCCTATTTTCCCAGAGGAATAATACAATAAAGCTTAAACTGTTTCTACAACCCCGTATTGCTCTTTAAATTGTTTCTCTTGCCCCCATCCCACCCCGCCCCTCTATCTACCTCTTATACTAATACTTTTGTTTATCGATAGTTAAAGCAAACACTGATAATCGGTTTAATCATCATTATAACGAAGGTAGAAAAAAAGTTATGTAGAATTTTGATATCGGCTGAAAAAAAGAATGGAAGAAAACAAAAACAACGGGCTATGTATTAGGCTTGTGGCTTAACTTTCCAAATACCGAAACAGTCTGTTTTATTAGCGCACTACAAGGAGTGGAGAACTGAACTCTAAAGTAAACTTGACGCATAGGAAAATGAATAGATATTCAAGGCCTCACATTATTACAAGTACTTAATAAGGGTTAAAAGCATTACCGTATGATGAAAAATTTTTGTTCGTGAAACTATGCAATATCATTGCATTTATCAATGACTAAACAGGGATTCAACATTTTCAAAATTTGCATGCCAAATTGTATCCGCCTCATTAAGGTTCTATGAAAGAGAAGAGCTTTCGGATAGGAATGAAAAAAAAATAAATAAGCATTAGACTTTCACATAAATTTTATTTTCCGTATAGATGTTAAACCATATATATGTCATATCAGCCACACAGAGGCTTACAGTGGGGCTGCGAAATGAAGAGAAATCCAAGTGAACTGGTAAAAATTCAATATTGCCATCTATGAATGTTAGCCTTTTTCATATTATATATTCTTAAAAAAAAAAAAAAAGAAACCAAAAACCAACAAAAACAAGAAGTAAGAAACCAAACTTGCTGACGACTCAAAAAGCCAACTGTTAGATCCACAGGGGGTAACTCGACTACATTTTGTTTCTGCATCAACACAAACACATGTCACTATACAGTGCAAAGTTAAGCATTAAACGTTTTTAAAATTGTTTTGTTGTTTTTTTTGGTTGCGATCGTTTACTAATAGAGAAGAGAACTTTCATAAGCACTTATTTTCCATTATTGCTGCTGAGGTAATTTTCTGCTTTACAAACATTTGTAACTAATTTTCCAAACATCCGACCTTAGGAGCTGCCAAGTCCAGGAGAAAATAATTAAACTTTGGTGCATCTAGATGAAGATTCTGGCCTACATTAAAATTTATTTTCCTCTTTACCTGTCTCTGTTTCTCAGAAAGTTTGCGTGAAGGTCTATCTGTCTCTTATTCTTTTTTTTGCATCTGCCCATTTGTCTGTCTGCATGACTTCATCCTCTCTATCTCTCTCAATTCCTCCCTGCCCTATATTCCCCCGTCCCCTCCTTAAAAAAAAAACCCAAACGAAAACAAAACAAAACAAACTACAACCCCCCCCCCCCCCCCCCAACATCTTATCTTAGTTTAACACGACAGGTACAGCTCGCATCTGTAAAGACTTTATCTAAAACTCGGTGATGTTTTGAGTAAATTACAAGGCTATATTTACGTTTATTTCTCTTCATCTGAAATAGAGATGCACATCTCCCTCATCTTTATCATATACACCACCACCACCACCACCATCATCATCCTAATCATCATCATAAGCATTTCTCAACTATATTACAACTACTACTACTACTACTACTACTACTACTACTACTACTACTACTACTACTACTACTACTACTACTACTACTACTACTACTACTACTACTACTACTACTGCTACTGCTGCTACTACTACTACTACTACTACTACTACTACTACTACTACTACTACTACTACTATTATTATTATATTATTATTATTATTATTATTATTATTATTATTATTATTATTATTATTATTATTATTATTATTATTAACATATTCAACATCATCATTGTCTGTTTCAGCAATAACATCATATGCCACTAAACGCTGTCTCGTGTGGATCATAACCTCTCCTTCTTTTAATTTTCCCTTTACGTTTTCGGTTTCGCTTCCGGTAACAGGATCCGAAATAACCACGTAAAGAGGCTGAGCTTGCATTATTGATTTACTAGGGATAATCCTAATTTTGTAAAATCCCAATTCTCTTTATAGATCTTGTTCAACTCTCATTACCGTGTAGGCATAATTAACACGAATTCGCGCTAGACGGTGCATTCCTTGGCACGTTTTGCGGGAATTTATAGTTGAAGAATCTTTAAATTGATGGGAGAAAATTGCAAAATTATCTGTTTCCCAGTATTACAACCTAGCATACTGGTGCCACGAACTTTACCTTGGTAATTTATCCTGCCGTCGCCATCCATGTCGGCTTCTTTAATCATGTCTTCTACCTCCTTGTCGCTGAGTTTCTCGCCCAAATTTGTCATCACGTGACGGAGTTCGGCGGCATTGATGTACCCGTCGCCGTTTTTGTCGAAGATCTTGAACGCGTCTGTGATCTCCTCCAGCTCGTGTTTCTCTGACTTTTTGGACATCATCGTCAAGAACTCGTTGAACTCGATCGTCCCGTTGCCTAAAATAGTGGGAGAGTTCAGTAAGGACAGGAGATTTAAGTCTAACTGTAAGAACCAAATGAACCCAATCGATGAGGCGTTCACCTGACGCTTCAGAAGACTTGAGTTCGATCTTTGGGCTGTGCGATCAGGTGTTACTTAACAGCTACCTATCTCGCCTCAGAGGATTATAAACATTAAGTTGTAAGTGTGGGCAAGAGCAATTTTTAATTTTTTCCTAAGGCGAAGAAATCAATTGTTGCATTCGAGCGTCTTAAAAAACACATGGCAGTTACACAGCAAGGCCTTAAAAGAAGCGTGTTGGAATAAAAATAAAAATAAAAGCAAACATCAACACTATTCATTATTCTTCTATTGCTATATAATCAGACAATATATTGATACGTGTGGGTTTATATATGTATTAGTGTACACACACACACACACATATATATATATATATATATATATATATATATGTATATATAAAACTCACCATCGGCATCGACCTCATTGATCATGTCTCTGAGCTCAGTCTCCGTCGGGTTTTGTCCTAACGATCGCAGCACTGTGCCCAGCTCCTTTGCCGTGATTCGTCCATCTCCATCCTTGTCAAACATGTGAAAAGCTTCGCGAAATTCTGACAGAAAGTAGTTGTTGGTTAGCAACAATTGATTTCATTGGTTATGAAAATAAGATTATGAAGAGAATTATGATAACAAGGATTAGAATTTTGATAATGGCCAAATGTCATGATGGTGATGACGAAGAATGATGATGACAATGAAAACAATGGTAGCAATAATGAGGATGCAAAGTCTGGAGATGAATAGAATCAAATTATGATATTGAAGTTATAATGATGATAAAATGAAATGAATATTAAGACAAAAGAGACGAAGAACAATTAATGATGGTTGAAATGGTGCAGGCAAAGATGAAATTGTTCAAGACGATGGTAAATATGATGATAAGGATGATGATGATGATGATGATGATGATGATGATGATGATGATGATGATGATGATGATGAAAAAGGTAATGCAGATAAAGAGAGTCTATAAAAAAAATCTTTTTTGTGTCCTCAACCAATATTATCTTCATACAACAAAAAATTAAAAAAAAAGGCGGTATAATGAAGCATTATTTTGTTTGTGTTTGTTTCTGTTTTTCTTTGTGCACCAGAAATCTTTGTATTACTATGTTGTATGTATTATTGTTGTTGTTGCTGTTTTCCTGTCTCCCTGCTTCTAATTTTCCATCGCTATGTTAATTTCGTTAAGTTAAGCATGACGCCGAAATGTGAAGTAAATCCTACAAACGTGGAGTGCTTGGTGGGGCTTTGCCAGACTCGATTCTCTCTGCCTGTGTCTGGATCTAGAGCTCCTCCCCCCTTTCCCTTCTTTCCTAACCTCCCCCTCTTTTTTTAAAGGTTGATTTAACTAAGGATACAAGACATTGTTTTAACAGCCCCATATTGAATCTACATTAGCAGCTCATGCCTTTTATACTGTGAACAAAAAATCATCTTTAAATTTAAAATAATAATAATAATAATAATAATAATAATAATAATAATAATAATAATAATAATAATAATAATAATAATAATAATAAGCAGAAGAAAAGATTGAGAAAACCAATAATAGCCTTTAAAATTCTGCTTTACCACAGGTGACATACTTAAGTAGTCCTGATTGAGGCAAATTCTTTTCTAATTGCACGGTCTTTATCAACTTATCTCATTTTGTTTTTTAATTTATAAACATCTTTCTCAATAAAGATTACTCTCGCTGTCTCTCTACATCTACTTCTCTATATAATTAAATCTCTGCCTCTGTTTCTGTATGCCTGCCTACCTGTCTGTCTGTGTGTCTCTCTTATGTATGTATGTATGTATGTATGTATGTATGTATGTATGTATGTATGTATGTATGTATGTAGCTAGGTAGGTAGGTAGGTAGGCAGGTATTTATACGCACATAAAATTTTCCTCTCTTTCCCTTTCTCTGTGTCTCTATGTCATTCTACTTCAGTCCATGTCTATCTGTCAGCCAATTTGTTTGTTTATTTGGCTCTCTTTCTGTCTGCATCTCTGCTTAGCTGTCTATGTATTTTGTCTTTCTTCCTGCCCTGTCTCTGTCAGCCTATCTCTATCCGCATTTTCTTCTATCTATCTGCCTATCGATTTCGTTGTTTTTAAACCTATTTTTTTTTGCTCTACTTTATCTCCACATACTATAAGAGAAAGAACGCCCTCAATATTTAACAATTGTGTATTTATAATGGGAGCTTAGGAAGACAAAATGATATATCATAAATTTGGATCGACCATGCCGAAATCCACGCCCTCTCATTCTGAAGGTTACCGAGTTAGACCAAGGTATCCATTAATTATTCTGCTACTTCATTTCTCCTACTCAAGTCGGCGTGACGAAAAACTCGAAGCCTTAGCGGCTTAATATGAATAAAAGATAGTGTCAATGGGAAGAAATGCTTATGGACAACTACTTGTGAGGAAACATTAAAGCAGAGAACACAAAACGGAATGCTCTATAATTTATCACTTTTGTGCGGCCTGAATCGATCATTGACTTTAATGTGGGTGGAAATATTACCAGAACACTTATAGTATTTGAGAGGCGTTCACAATGGCGGCTAACAAAAAAAAAATCGTAATTGATTCCACCCTGTAAAATGCTTAAAGAAAGCCATATACAGTGTAAAGGAAAAAAAAAAGTCATATCTGTATGAGATGTTTAAACGATAAAGTCAATGCTGATATAAATAATGTAGAAAGATTAGTTTATGATTAATATGACATAATTCATGCAAGAGAGGACAATCTTGACAGGAAGAGCAACGTTTACAACAAGAACAGCAATAAAATAATGAAAACAATAAAAAGAATAATTGTAATACTCACATCGGTGAGAGCAACAAGAATGATGATGATGATGATGATGATGATGATGATGATGATGATGATGATGATGATGATGATGATGATTATGATGGTGATAATAATAATAATAATAATAATAATAATAATAATAATAATAATAATAATAATAATAATAATAATAATGATGATGATGATGATGATGATGATGATAATAATAATAATAATAATAATAATAATAATAATAATAATAATAATAATAATAATAATAATAATAATAATAATAATAATAATAATAATAATGATGATGATGATGATGATGATGATGATGATGATGATGATGATGATGATGGTAATAAAAATATTAATAATACGTTGTAATTTACTGTATAAAGTACTTAATTAGAGCCTGTTTAATGTCTCTAAAGTCAATTTTGATAACTCATTTCTATTTAGCAAAAACATTCGCTTGGTCTTTTTTTTTTTCCATAAATTATTGCAGTTCATTTTGCCATGTTTTTTTTTTTAAAAGCATATTTGTTTTTCTGGTATTTCTGACTTCTTATTGCACATGCAGATTGCTCTCAACCAAAATGCAGAACAGAAATAAATATGTTACTCTGAAGCAGCTATCAGAGATATTGCTTTTCCCTGCTATTTAGTAACCAGCTCTGTTTTATTATGATAATGACAAGCGTGTTTAAGCATCGGTTAGGAAAACATCGTGTGCCTGCGAAGGAAAGATAAAAAAAAAGAAAAAAGATTTTTTTTTTGGCAAAGAGCTGTGTTAGGCTTGTTTGTCTGCCCGACTAATGTATACGTAATAAGCGGTTAGGAAAGAAGCTCCGCAAAATTATTCCTTTTTTATTTTGCAATTTATGTAGATCAGAAGTGGAAAGTTTTGCCAGATTCAAACGCTCGCTGTTACTAAGCTGTGCCAAAATAATCATAGACACTCGGAATTTGGGAAACATGTTAGATAAAAATAACAATGATTATACTTTCATGAAATAGTATTATAGTTCATTAGTATTTCACACAGCTGTTTTGAACGTAGTAAAGTGATCATGAACGTTGGGGAAAAATTATTATAGCTCTTGATGTTTAGGCGTAAAAGCAGTGAGTGTGTGTGTGTGTGTGATGTACACACATGATCAGTAGAACTAACACGCAATTAAAACATTCCTTTTTTTTAACTACGAAAGTTTGACATTCAGTATACTTCTCAGGGCTGTGCTTTTAACCAGAGTTATTCAAAGATAGGAACACTCCACATAGTATTAGTTTTGCGGGTGTCAACTCCACACTAGCCAGATTGATTATCTTTGTCATAGATTGTTTAACTTAGCCATTCCAATAGCATCACTTGAAATTTCATGCCTTTTAAATGGTTACCAACCAATTCCCTGTGAGACGGGATGAAGCTGTTGAGATCTGACCTGAAACTCACCCACTGACAAAATAAAATAAAATTTGAAATAAAAATTTTGTTTTTGGTCTAATAAGGGCACATTTTTTTTTGTTTTACATAGGAAACACATCATTAAGCTTACAAAAAAAAAAAAAAAATGAAAAAGGCAATATTCATTTTTACAATTTTTCCCCTCTCATAATCTTATACAGCCATAATGCAGAAACAATGACAGACCAGATATGAAAATAAATAAAAAATTTTGAAAAGTTTAATTCCGCAAGGCAAGAAATATTTTCGATCACACTTGTCGGTATTTTATGTTTAACGACCTTCTTGAACAATAGAATTGGTTGTAGATTGAATTGAATGATCTTTATCTTTATCTTTATCTTTTGAATAAGAGATTATCTTGATACTTGCAAAAGTAAAAAAAAATATATTTTAGTGCTAGAAAAGAGGTGATCAAGTTTAAACCCCACCCCCTTCCAAAAAACAACAGCAACAACAACAAAACAAAGTAAAATTAAAAAACAACAAAAACAAAACAAACAAAAAAAAACAACAACAAACCAAACCAAACCAAAAAACAAATACAAAAATTAAAGAACAATCCACAAACATAAAAAACAACAACCCCCCCCAAAAAAAAACAAAACAAAAGGAAACAAAACAACAACAACAACAACAACAACAACAACAACAACAACAATAACAAACAAACAAACAAACAAACCCCAAAACAATACAAAATAAAAACAAACAAACAAACCCCAAAACAATACAAAATAAAAACAAACAAACAAACCCCAAAACAAAACAAAATTAAAAAAAAACTCGACAAAATATGACAAACGTTTCGATCCCTGCAGTTTCTCAGACAAGAGCTGCATCATGGGCCACCACCAGCCTCCTACATTAGTCAGAGCCGATCATCAACATCATCATTACGATCCCGGTCGCGCGATGGTGACACCCAACGGTCACATGAGTTAATTAACTTTGTCGGAGTCACCACGATCAAAACGGTTTTTCTCCCTGCCCAGAAGAGCACGCTTTACAAGGTTACACGAGCGGCAATTAAATTTGTACACATTTTACACGCCCCAGGTTGTTTATATGCGAGAGAATCTTAAGCATATTTGAAGACAAAAGAGATAACTTAAACATATTATTGTAAAGCTAGGACGCATAAAATGAAATATCCTTGAGCCTTCATGCCGTAAAGTTAGTTACAGCAACCGAATACAAAAAAGGTTTTCTTTTAAATATTTTGCCTAATTTCCTTGTGTTAACTAGAAATCAAAAGCTTTGCCGAATTCACGCCATGTGTGGTGAGAAGCATTTGGAAAACTTACAAGCCTCTGGTGTAAACGATATTCGATTCAAGAGCAAAAGAAATATACAATTATGACTCAGGACCATGAGAATGGAGTGACACCTATCCTTATCAAATGGTTGTAATAATAATAAAAGGGAAACAGAACATTCGAAAGAGAGGTGTACTTGATGAGTTTATCCTTTTAAGTCTTCTAGTTGTTATTTATAATTTTGTGCAGACAAGCAATGCTTTGAGAAGACAAAAACAAACAAAAAACAACAACAACAACAAAAACAACAACAAACCTAAAAAAAAACAAAAAAACAAAAAAAACAAAAACAAAACAAAAAAAACCAAATAAACCGAAAAACCAACGATACCGGCAGGGTCAAGACAGTTATTGGAACTGAATCTAAGGGAAAGCTTGGAACCCATTAACAAAAGCGAAGTGCGCTCTTTTTGTTTATTGGACAATTGAAATGTTAGGTGGAAAAAGGACGCGTTTGTGGTAAAAGGAGGAATAAATAAAGAGAATGACTCACTTTTTGGCCATATTTGTATTTTATAGGCTTTTTTTTTCTTCAGAATTATCACTTTATATTAAAAACATAACAAAATAACATAGTGCATCATAAAATGTTAAGATCCGCATTCCTATCAATACTCTATGCAAACGAAC
>JAWDGP010006611.1:1102500-1122500 GCA_033675545.1 Elysia crispata
GAAAAAGATAGAAAAATATAGAGAGAAATGGAGTGGGAGACTAACAGATGATGGATGGAAAACCAAGTTAACGATAAGAATTGTCATCTTTGCGTGGTCCTGGATGCTCCTTGTCAAAGTAGAGCCCATAAACGCCCTCTTCTCACCAAAAATTTTACAGGTCATCCTGGAAGGCTGAGCCCATATTAAGGAAACGAAGATTAGTTATTGAAGATCTAGAGAACTGTTAATACAATATTATCTTATCCGTAATGTACGTGTAAGAGGATATCGACTACTCTGTTAATACAATAATTATTATCTTTTCCGTATTGTACATGTAAGAGGATATCGACTACTGAAAATATAATCATCTTCCTATAATCTCACTGTTACGTTACAGTCTTAACACTTCTAATAAAAAAAAATGAATACTTTACTAAAATTTCAAGATAATTTGACTATTCAGAGTTGCAATGTTTAATTCGTCTTTCGTCTTTTGTTTTATAAATAGGTATTCTACATAAATATTTTGATGGAAGATCCATAGAACAGACACATCTATATTTAAATGTCTCCACAATGCTCTTTCATTAAGATTTATGTTTACCTCATCGAATAACAACACTACCAGTCGTCCTCAACAAAGACCTATCAAGACTACAAGAAAACACACTACAACTCACAACTAGGGAAGACCTCGAACACCTAAGATGCATCGCCCAGAACAGACAGCAATGGAGAGAACTGTCGACGAGAATCCGAAAAGCTGCCGAAGCGCCCCCGTCGGACGACTGAGACGCGGAAGGCCCTAAGTCAAGTAAGTCAAGTCATCGAATATGGATGGTAAAGCTTTAAATCTGATAAGTAAAACAATCAGAACTAGGAAGAAAGCTAGTACTCAGACGAAAATACCTGGACACGCTAGAAGACAACTAGAACGCACTGAAAAAAAAACTGAAAGCCGTCCTATCGATGATAAAAGAGGTGTTTAGATTTACGTTCTTGTCATTTCATCTATTTCAATTAGATAATATGCCAATATTTTCAGGCAAAATTTAAAATCCCAAACCCTATCACTTTCAATCTTTCGTACACTATAAGAGATTCTAGAAAATCGAATGAGCTTGGGAGTAGCCATTGCTGTTGTTGTTTTTTAATATTGCTTAGTTATATATCATACATAAGTGTACTTAAATTAAGAAAAAAATGCCTTCTAACCAACATACTCTATAACCATATCACATAAATATTGACCAGAAGTCTGGTATCAGCACTCAAAGCCGTAATGTCTGCTCCTAGATTTAGCTAGAATCTATCAATTATTTTATTGTTCTGTACGTAGTATCAGTTAGATACTAAATCGAGAGGGAGAAAGATAGAGAAAAAGGGGGAGTATATTGATTGATGAAAATACATAATGAAATGTATTTCAGTCAACGGAAGGGTAGTCAATGAATAATTTTATCTGTAAATATCAGATTGTGGAAAAACAGTGGGAAATGAAAGCCTTTATGTATACAATAATAACAAAGTATTTATGAGATAAAATGCCTAACATACAATGTGCTTCCTAACCATGAGGAAATCACTAGTGACTTGAGGCTCATTGAGCTTACAGGAGACCTGCTTGTGTTTGGGTATGCCTTTTATATTTTTCGTATTTTATTTCGGTATGTTTCATCGCACAATCGTTAGCTTTTACCGGAGTTGGTTCAAGCTTAATTATCTGCATTGTTTATTATACACTTAAAGAAGATAGAGGGAAAATTATGCTCTCCGATGTTTCACCATTTGACTGATGACATTTTGTTTTTCGATTTTTGGCTTAGTCAATGCCTACCGTAAGAAAATAAATCTATCTGTATCGATTTCTCAAGATCCTTTGAACGCCAAATTTTCTTGGAGTAGATAACGATGCCACTCATCCTATTTTCCTTTTTTCTCTCTGTCTCTGTCTGTGTGTCGGTCTGTGTCTCATATAAATATTCATAGTTCTGATCACGTACCATGTACTGAGTAGAGAAATCTCAATTTATATTTCCCTTAGGGGTCCGACTGATTCCACGTACTTGTTAATCTACGCACGACTGACAGTGAAGAAGTAAGAACTCCCACCTGAGGCCAAAATATTTTCTTTCCATTATTTTTGAGATTTTAGTCAAATGAATATTGGTATCCAGGCTGTCTATTGGAAATAACAACTCAGGGATTGAAGATTTATGTAAATTTCAGGAGAAATGATACAGAAAAGTAGCTTTTTTCTGTCAACTTGCACTGAATGGTTCCAATGTGATGAGACATTTTGCTTCAAGTAATAATTTTGTTCGCAGTAAAAGCTGGATTCACCTCCAAGGAGGACAAACCAGGGTCTCATTTTAGTGAAAGTGACCTGGAAACAGAAAGTGGTATCTTAGTAATACTCCATTCTTTAATCCGAGTTGGTCATCTCTATGCTATGGATTTTAGCATCTATCCCGTAAGCATTAGTTTTGATCCTTCTTTAAGTTTAAAATTAACAGAGAAAGTTCACTTGAAAGCTTTTATCCTAGCACGACCCAGGTGATGGTCAATATTTATTTACGATTGCAGCGGACATTCAGTAAAAGTAATAGCTGTAAAAGGTTGCTTATTCTAAGAATTGATTAAACCCCTTTCATTTGGCATTAACAAGTCGACTTGATATATGTCAAGAACTCCTCAGATCACATTACAGTGCGTGGGATATGTCAGACATTATTCAAAAACTAATTTGACAAGCATCTGGATTTTGTGTATAGGTTTAGGTACTTAGTCCATTATAGCACTTTCAAAAATTTGAAATACCCTTCATAGTTTCTTTTTTAATTTTTTTTTTTTTAATGAAAAATTCTAACAAATGAGCGGATAATCAAGATTATTACACCGGATAATCAAGATTATTACACCGGATAATCAAGATTATTACACCCGATAATGTAAATTAACAAAAATACCGAAATTAAACTAGAAAAGGGAGCTGTGGAGTAATAATACACCAAGTCAATAATAGATAAGATAAGCGCAAGTCACTTCCACGGCATTAAGCTAACCAGAAGCCATGTTTCGTCATTTCATAACTCACCGGAATAAACGGTTGCAAACCTGGAACACAGTGCTAGAGGCCCATGACTATTGATAAAGATCAGACCTGCATATTTGAAGGAATTAATGAGCCAAGACTGAATGAGATCACTCTGATATTGGTCGGAATGATGCCAGAGGAATCGGAGAATGAAAAAAAAAGACTTGGAGTCTGTTGAATGAATTGGGAAAACATCCGTCCTATTTCTCGATAGTCAGTTGTATTTTTATCCTTTTGTTTAAATCTTGTCAGCTCTCCGTCTTGCCTCCTTATAACATTCTGGGATACTGAAGTGACTGTAAACAATTTCACTTTACTGCCGTAGGTCATTGTTTGCGTGTTCTCTCTCTCTCTCTCTCTCTCTCTCTCTCTCTCTCTCTCTCTCTCTCTCTCTCTCTCTCTCTCTTAATGTACTACTATTTTTAATCATTTTCATCATTCTTGAATTTCTGAACACCAATTTAAATCTAATGTGGATGAAGGTGGTGTCGCTGTCCCCTTTTCATGTATTAATGTATCTATCCTGAGCCAAATAATAATAATATTAGCACACTGGTTGCTTATACCTCTCTTCCTCTATGCCATGCTTCAGGTGCCTTAACTTAAAAAAAGTTTCACCGTACATTAAATGATCTATAACACGAAATGCTATCTCTGATTTCGTATCTGATTATCGTAAGTAACCATACAACAGCCTTATGATACGAACAATCCCCAGAATGTGGGCGGTATTAAGACTTTACAATGTATTGCAGCCAATGCCAAAAGCATGAGCCTACCCGCGTCAGAAGTTACAATGAATTTCCCACACATCCCTTCATTTCTTTGTAATCCGTATGCTGAGGGATGTGTCATGTTTTGCATTAAATATGGTACAGCTCATTTTTGTTGTCAGTTTTCATAGTTTTACTCTCTTTTTTGTTCCCTTTTTTTTTTTAGAATTTTAGTTCGATCTAGGTCTAATCTCTAAAGGTCGACTTAAATGTTGTTAATGCATCAAGAATCAAGATTGAATTTAATCCAGCTATTTCCAGGCATATTTCAAGGTAAAAATCTTGACGTATATAGGCGCGTCTTTTTTATGCAAATATCAATATGGAACTTATACTGGCACTCAATGCGGTAAATCAACTAATTCTCAAATTGAAAATTAAAAAAAAGGCTCACATATGCCTGCATTATTAGATGCGTAGGAACTTGTCGATACATCTCTGCCAATGTCAAAAGCATTAGATTATGATGGCTAGAAAGCTGTTTTACGTTACTTTCTTAGACTCTGAAAATTCCCGCAAAAAGTGCTAAGTGATGCACTGTCTTGAGGTAATTCAGCTTACTTTTTTTTGTAGTCAAACGATAATGAGCATTTAAAAGCTTAAGAAAATAGATTAGAATTTTTCCGAAATTTGATAACTTCTCTCCTTCTATTCTCCCCAATGTTACGTTTTATGTTCATGGGAATACTTTTTGTTCTACCGTGTAATTAAGTTCCCAGATTTAAACACCGAGCGTTTTGGTTCTTTGTGTTACCTTCTTCGACCTGTAGGAGATAATAGGTTCACGAAACTTTGAAAAATCAAAAAAGTTATTTTCAAACTTTCTGTTGATTTGAGAAGTTTTACAATTGAGGCATAGCATAACAGTTGGGAGTGCAAAAGTTTGCATTAATATGCATATTTCATCACGCATCATTACCAGTATTAGAGCAGCGGGTAGGCGTATTGACTGTTGATAACGCTTAAAATAATGCTGCCCCTAGTATTTTGTGTGTTAATGGAATTGATTTTCCATAACTATCGTAACAAATAAAAATAATGAACGCAGCAATTCTTTTATTCACCTCAATTGAAAAAAGCAGGGTACTAGGGTATTTAGTTCAAATAATCACACACTTTCAGTGTATGGTATGAATACGCATTCTGACTTTATGATCAAACCTCACTTTTTGTGTATTACCAAAATAGATTGCTGAAGAAATGATGGAACATTACGTATTTATCTTACTCAGTTAATCAGCCCTGTTTAGATTTTAATGCAAAAAAAATCGCTAGAACATTTTAGGAGATGTAATTTGGTTCTTAAAACAATACATTTTAGATGAAGTGAAAGTTTATTCACAATCAGTGGCGCTCAAAGCACGGCTTTAATAACGATTGGAATGTCTCTTCTTTGAATAATAACAATCATGAATAAATTACTTTGCATAGCGAGCTAACTAAATTCTTTACAACTAGGTACAGCATAAATAAATAACTAAATAAACAAATATCTTCAAATGTATGGATATCACTTCAATTTATTTTGGAGAACATAGCAAGCTTCTGTTATCATTTGCATATCAGTGACCTCTCATCTACTAGGTTAGGAGTTAATGAGGTGTCCATGGAGAATGCTCACTCCATGATTTCTCGAGACCCTTAGGTCTCTAGTTCCAAACCCTCTGAATGTGAGTTAAGTTTATAAACAAAACAAAAGACTGAGATTAACCTGTATCATATGTGGCGGTAGAAATTATGTGTTGTGGGAACGATTGTATCTTTCATATGTTATTTATTAATTTACTACATTATTAAATACACATTAATCTCATCTGCTTCATCGGATTTGTCAGAGTTGGCTCGAGTTTCAAAATCCACATTAATTAGTTAAGTTTTAACACACGTTTGAAACATGTGGAATTGTCTCCGACCGAGCATATAATTAGGTCAGTTTGTGCTGCACAGAGAAATATAACGCCTAGATAAACTAGAATAAAAATATTTAAAAAATCCTGTTTTGGTAACATTTATCCTAGATAAGCATATCGTCGCAAATAATGTTCTAATTTTTAGCCTTTACATCTGCCGTTTCATTATATAACCCTGATATTAACATTTTAAGCGAAATGCTGCCAAATTTTACATCAATGTGAATAGTGATTTTGATGAATGTTTAGTATGTGCTTTTGAAATGGAATTGAACCATGATACCATGTTTTATTTATATTCCTTTAACATAAACAAATCATACAAATTGGCCCACGATAAAATCTTTAAATGAATAAAATGCAAACTTCTTTTTTGCTAGAACAGGAATAAAATTGGCCAAAAATATTACTTTACAGTAGGGCTACCAAGTTAATTTCGATTTCACCATATTCCCATAAGCTTGGGTTTGCGTTGAAAGAGGGAAAATATCAGCATTAAAACTGGTATTATAGCCTGTCATTCATAAATTCATTGAAAAATACTATGTTACCCCACTAATGCAAACTCACGCAGGCATACTTGTCAGTTGTACGACATGGCTGGCGTCATTCTGACTTCAAAGAGTCGCTAGGGACAAAACATTGCCAGACTTTTAATAGATCAAAGAGCTGATTAAAGTCAGGTGATCTAAATGATAATTTAGGGACTTGAACATAAATATTCTTCCCTAGAGTTGCCAATTTGGGGAGTTCTGGAAACGCTAATGGCACCTATTGTCACTCACATACACTGCGTATGGAGTTTTCAAGTGATGACTTTCTGATGGAAACATTGACTCTACATAGCTCAAGAGTTCATTCTGTTCAATATCGGATCACTTGAAGCCCTCCATCCATCCGGGTAATATTGCTTTTCCAGATACTCGTAGACATCGATGGCCCTTCTTAAATATTAATTTGTTCCCTGAGAGTGGAAACAGAATATATCACAACTCATCCAGCACATTCGGGAACCTCGGAATTATACTGCTGAGTGTTCTCGGAGTAAAAATATATGTTTACAGGATAAACCCGCTGCCATATCGAATAGGATAATTATCTTTGTCTAAATAAAAGCCACTGAATTTTCGACAAAAATGTTTCTATGTAGGTTACTTCACTGTAGTGCAGTGTATAACGTCTCAATTTAATTGTTCTTTATTTCCATTATTTTCGTGATCCTTGGAGTGTTTTTAAGCATGATTTAACTTCACTAAATAAGACAATTTATCAAGGAAGCATAACATTGAGCAACACGAATCTTCCCGCATTTAGATTATTATAGATCTTAGAGACACGCTGAGATACAGGCAACGAAGCCAGACGATTAGAAGCCTGAAATAAACTAAATCCTATTACCAGATTGTAGCGAGCCGCTTCATACCAGTCTCAACACCATCTCTCGTCACTATACTGTTCACTCTGTAACGTGGAGATCGCACGGCAGTTTCTCCCTTATTGATTGACAAGCGTCCCAAATACCGGATAAAAATATCAAATGATTAGCTCAATAAAAGTATTTCTACGTCAACAAATTTTATCTCATTCCGTTTTGGACAATGGTCTTTGCTTGCGTTTGGATCAACATAACATTCCACAATGATTATGATCTTAGGATATCCAATTATCTAACAGAACCCATCAGCAAATCTCATTCTCTTTTCTGGAGTCGAAAACTCATACATTTGACGGTCCCTTATATCCGATATAAACTCGTCGCTATAGTAAAATTATGTAGCAATAATTAATAAAACTCAGCAAGAATCGTATTCGACATTATGACAGAATTTTTGCGGTGTAACGGGTTATTAGATTTTACCACTATTTTAACGTTCTCTATATACAGAAATTAGTCATAATTTCTCAGGGAATGCATCGTACTAATAAATTTTGTCAAAGTGGGCAACTGAAAATTTCTAAATTTTACCGATTTGTGGATTTCAAAATGATCAACGTTAATTTCTAGCGTCGGTCGTGGAAACTTTTGTGCCCAGACTGCCTTCAAGACAACTGCGCTACAAAGTTCCCTTCATTCTATGCTGGTCTAAACTGTATTGTCCTTTCATGGCCTCTTTTGACTTGGTTCTTTCTTGTGTCGTGTCATTCATCAGTGTGCATTCGCTTCTTTAGGAACATCTTTAAAGGACAAACTTGTTTAGCACTGCACCATGGCCGGAGCAGATGAAATGTGTTCTAAGTCAAATTTCAATATTGAAACTCCAATCAAAGACACCATCAGGCTCACGGAGAACTATAGAACGCCAGATTGTCATCTTGATTCAAATCTGGAAGCTTCTGATTGGAAGACCGATAATTTATCTCCTGAACATTCGGAAAGAATCAGAATCATACTTGATGGTCAAAACTTTTACAATGAGAAAATATACATTTGTCAAGGTGAAAACCATACTGCTCACTGTTCAGTTACATATCATAACAGTCAAAAAAAATTCAAATTCATCCTTGTTTCTGACTGAGACACACACAAGCTTTGCGTTGTTATGGGTGCATAAGGGACAGAATGTGTAAAGTAAAAAAAAAAAATGGGCCAGAAGAATAAAGAATAATATTACTCTGTAAGTGACAGATTAGAGTCAACTAGAGTGAACCGAAATAGAAATAGCCAAAACGATACGCATTGAAAAAAATGGGGGGGGGGGGGAGACTGAACGTACACCGGTGAAAGAAGAAGAAGAAGAAGAAGAAGAAGAAGAAGAAGAAGAAGAAGAAGAAGAAGAAGAAGAAGAAGAAGAAGAAGAAGAAGAAGAAGAAGAAGAAGAAGAAGAAGAAGAAGAAGAAGAAGAAGAAGAAGAAGAAGAAGAAGAAGAAGAAGAAGAAGAAGAAGAAGAAGAAGAAGAAGAAGAAGAAGAAGAAGAAGAAGAAGAAGAAGAAGAAGAAGAAGAAGAAGAAGAAGAAAAGGAGGGGGTGAAGGAGGAGAGGAAAAGAACTAAAGAGAAGGAGGAGTAATAATAGATGGCTAAAGAAGAAAAGGGAGAAAAGAGAAGGTTAAAATGACATTTAAAAGAGAGAGGAAGAAACCAAGTAACTTATAAAGAATAAAAGATGAAATAAAATTGCTGAACAATAAGAAAGAAATATTGGTAGTAAAGCATATAAGATATATTAACAAAAAGAGAGACCAAATAATTCAGTTAAGAAAACAGATATGCTGAGACCTAGAATCCTGGAAAAAACGAAGTGAGATGATTCATAGAACAACCAAACCATTTGAGAAAAACGGAATATTGTATTACATTAAATTTTCCATAATGGACTTAGGTTTCCTGCTGGTGTCTTGCTTGCCCGAGCAGACTCCTATTGTGGTTGAATTGATTGGGTTGTCTTAAGCATATGGGGACACAGGAAAATTTGATTTTTATGCATGAGACCATTGGGACAATACAAAAAAGTAAAAAGGTGAAGAAATAAACACATTTTCAATCATTATGATTTGAGTGTCTCAAAGGAATGGTTTGACTTGAAAGAAAAATGAGAAAATGTTTGAGAAAGGAATTGCCATATCGCTGTTACAACTAAGATTTGATTTCGGTGCGGTAAAAAAAAACCGTAGTAGATTTTGAGAAAAGGAGATAGGTAGATAGATAGATTAATAAATAGATAGATAGATAGAATATTAGATAGATAGATAGATAGATATATAGATAGATAGATATATAGATAGATAGATAGATGGTAAATCCTTCAATTCCATCAGTGCAATTGAGAAAGTGTTCAACTAAAGAATCTTTCAGGTTTTATAATTATAGTTTCACATACATGCATATTTTGAGCACCCTTTCTGTACTCTTTTCACAAAAATAGATAAGTAGATAGATAGAAAGAATGATAGATAGATAGATAGATAGATAGATAGATAGATAGATAGATAGATAGATATATAGATAGATAGAGGGAGAGAAAGATAGAGAAAGAGAAAGAAAATGGAATAGATGGGAGAAGAATAGTGTGCGAAGCAGTATAAAAGAAATGCTGGTAATGTATAAAATCTCAAGGAAAGCAAAATTAAGTCATAATACTATCATTATCTCCGTTCCGTAGTTTTTGTAGTTTATTGCAGTAGAAAAAAAATCTAATACTAATCAACAAAAACTCCGCAATGAAAAACAAGTGATCTACAAAAAAAAAAAAAAAATAAGATTAACTGATTGATAGAAAGATAATTAAAAAGATAGAAAGAAAAGATGTTCATAACATTAAAATCCTTTGTCCATATTTCAGGCCATAACTTTTTTCGACATTCTGTAGTCCGACGTGAGCGACAGCTTATAAACTCCTAGTGCTGCCTTTTAATCAGGACAGCTAAGTATTTTGAAAGCAGATATCAATGTTCCCTATTTCTTGGACAGCTCTGACATTTAAATTGATAGAAAATATATGGTATCGTACAAATACAAGTACGAGCCATCGGCGAAAGAAATTTACAAGTTTTAAAAATAGTTTTATGTTTTCGAAGATTTTAAACGAATTTTAGACATAATACTTACAGATTCAGAGTAAATTAAAAGTTAATAAAGGGGAGGGGGAGTGACAGTATGAGTTAGAAGAGATGTGAAGTTTTAGCAAGGCACCATGCTAACCAATCAACTGGAACGAAAAAGATAATAATTAGAAAATGGAAAATGATGATGATCGTATTGATCATGTTATTACTATAAGTACAAAACTATCTACAAGGGTTTACAGTAATACTCTGTCAAAATGTGAGTTCTACAATTTTGTTCATGAAGGCCACAGAGTGCCTACCTTTGTTATCGGACATTTATCATATTAAATAATATTTCGAATAGCATCATTTTATATCTGTTTTACAATTGCAACCTGACACACTATTTACACAAGGTTGACTTCTCCGATGGTAATGTAAAAACACACACACACTGCAGTCTCGCTTAGCAGCCTTCCAAGTTATAAAACTCTTACATGAAATCTTTCTTTCGGGATAATAATTGGTTGTGAAGAGAATCTGCTCTACTAGGCAGGATTGTTTACATCAGGAGGACAAGAGGCTGATGGGAGGTGCATGAGGCTCCTCATACCTTATATTACCCTTGTTGATGATCATTTGGATGCGATGAATGGCTTGATGTTGAGAAGATAAGTATGTTTAGGTGCAGAGCTTAAAAGAAAGGAGATGCATTGAACGAACATTAAAAAGGAGGTTGGGAGGTAAATAGGGAGGAAGCTATGAAAGTAAGACAGATTCTAGAAATTTTCTTCAGAGTGAGCTGCAGCTTAAAAAAATAGTCAAGAGCGCAAAGCTGTTTTCTCCTTTTTTAACGGCAACGAAAAGTGTGAATAAAGTCGCATACGGGTAAAAATATATTCGTAGTTTCAGCTACACCGGTTAGCTGATGTGATGGAATACACAGTGATGCCCCTTGAACATTGGTATTGATAGAGACTAATATTACAGAAAAGTACAAGATAGCTCTGACCTGATCTTCCAGCTCAGTCTTCTAGGGACAAATAAAATTCTATGAGTTTTATAGCTTATCACCTTTACTTGTCACCTCAGTTTATCTTACTTTCACACCTACCTCCCGCTTCATATGCCAAACCCCCTTTTTCCCACCAAAGTACAACGTTCTTTTTAATAAAGCTAAGTGTAATACCATTCATCAACAGAGTTTGAATGATGCATAGCAAGCTAAGCTGATTATAATGTCATACAAACGACCGCGACTTTTACATGGTGTTATTCTTGTCCCTCTGTCTATGCGGTATAAGACCATTGGCATTCCTTGACCACAACATTTCAATAATTTACGGACATTGGTCAGCTCCCAAGCGGGTCCGAGCCAGGCGCCATTTTGCCAAGTATCTTGTCGCCCGCTGACCATCAGTGTTGAAGTGGTCTCTTGGGACTCAGGGACTTTTGACCATCATCCGCGCCTACCGCCTCTAGCTTGACATCTTTTTGTTGCATAGTGAATTAGCACTTTTCTAGATTCAGACGAAGGTTCCAATTAGTCTTGAAGCCGAATATTAACAGAGTACTGTTAACGTCCTTGAAGAGTGACAATTCAAGATTTCTATATGTAAAGAAGGTAATATTACAATGCTTCGTCTTTTACAGCCGTACTCCAACAGTCCTGTCCCATCTACACCTTCCTGGTGTTTAACAATAAAGTCCACTAAATTTATAGGAGAGTCATTATATCCAGAACTGCCTCTAGTAATTTACCAAATCTCCCTTTTCTCTTTATGCAGTTATTATTGGACATTCAGTGTTTATAGGTGGATGCACAAAAGATGCAATAGGGCGTGTACCGCTGGCGAGTCTAAAGGCATGATTTATGAATCCACGCGCATTGAGATAATGCATTCAAAATATCCAAACAAATGTGCTATCTTACCTTCAATTTTCTGACCCGAGATTTCACGAAATATGGTTCGAAGTATTAATTTCATTAAAAGATGTGGTGGCAGATAGGTAGATAGATAGATAGATAGATAGATAGATAGATAGATAGATAGATAGATAGATAGATAGATAGATAGATAGATAGATAGATAGATAAATAGATAAATAGAGAGGGAAGGAACTGGTAAAGAAAATGAACGGGAAGAAAGATATCCAGAAAGAGAGCGAGGTGAAGACAGAAATAAAGTTATAGAGAATGTAGTACGAAATTGAAGGAAATTTATTAGAAATTAACTAAAAGACATACAATATATGAAGGGCCGGTAGAATCTAATGAACGTCTATACACACACACCTCAGAGCTTCAACTTTCCAGCTTCTCCTTAAAATTTAAAGATCACTTTGTAAGAAAGTAACACATCAACAAGTTCATTTGTATTATCACAAAAAGTAACTTTGATATCGAAAGAAGAACAGTTGTAAAAGTTCTAAGTGTGCATCAATAAGAAAACCGGTCAAAAAGGCGACGGAGACAGACAGCTACGTTAACCGAGTCCTCTCTTAAGCGACTTAGATTATAAAATAAAACAGCCTTAGCTGGTGACGTCGAGTACACTCTTAAAAAGTAATCTGTGAAAGTTAGCTGACTATAAATACAAATACGGCCTATTTTTAAGTCTTTCCGTACTTTTGTCTTTTTTATCTGACCACTCAACACAATTTACCAAGTGCTTAATAACAACACACAGCTGATATTAACTAATATTAATCTTCAAATCAACCATTTATCTCCTCTACATTGCCATATAATCACATCAGCTTTTTCCCGCTGTCATTGCTACTCCATCCCCACCCATTCATTCACATAAAATATCAATGATTGATTTCTAGCTTAAGTTATTGAATGTGTTTGCTGATTTTTTGTATTAACCACTGTTTATTCAGATGAGGAACATTGTTTTCCCACTTATATACCAGCAATCGCAAAGTAGATAGTTTCGCGTCAAATAAAACCGAGAGAAAGCTAAAAAAAATTCCAGAGGTTTGATTGCCTAACAGCTGCCGAGTGCTTTGGGTTTTCGGCTCTGTTTTCATTCTGAGAGGGCCAGCTGCTAAAAAGCTCTGTTCATACTTGCTCAGGATCGCTCGCAGTTGTAATTCTGGTGAGCATCAATCAGTCTGATCTGGAACTCTCATTGCCTTCTTCCCACTCAAACCCTTTTCTAATGCCTCCTCATCATGCATCCTCTCCATTAACTCAATCACTCTCATGGCCTCCCTTCTTCGCCCCTCTCGATATCGGTGTAGATCTCGAACTCACGGCTGAATCAACTTGAGAACAATGCGGCAAGCTGCCAGAGGAATGACTGGCCCACATGTATAGGAATCTTCGATTGCGGCATCCACTACGAACAATGCCAAGAGCTGACGCTTTCAAACACACAGAGCATAACCAGCAATCAAAATGCATTACAAGAGGCATTAAGCTCCTTCGGGTAGTGAGCGCGATCGCTCAGTGTCGGTTGTTTGTTCACGCTTCGATATCGAGTGATCACGGCATAACTCAAACCTGCCCTCCGAATTGCTTGAATCGGGCTAGAATGTCATAATTAACAGGAAAAAAAATAAAACAGCAAAACAAAAAAAAAACTGAAAAAAAAAACAACAACAAAAAACCAAAAAAAAAAAAAATCAAACGAAAAATATAAAAACTCATAAATCTAGTCATCTTTCTGCACGTGTTTAAACTGTTCTTTTTTTTTTTTAGCTTGCATTCACAGGCAAATATCGGTAGGATCTTAGGTATAAAATTGCTGTTTTGAACTCTATACTAAAAACATTCAGGTGGGAACCTCTTAATCACCGGTTTGGTTTGAGGTGAACGTCATTCTACTGACGCCAATCAATTTCTAACACAAACTTTTTTCCTTTCTTTTTTACTCCTAATGCAGCAAAAAAGAAAAATTTGCCAAAATCTCATATTTTCGTTGGAAACCGGCGATTCTGTGGTATTACAAATCATGCAGCTGTATTCGATTCCAGCAACACTTTGGCTAGCTTGATTACTGGATGTGTTTATCTCATGCTACTACACCAGATACAAAAACCAACTATGTCTGTGTCTAATTAATAAAATGTTTAAAATTTATTTTGATTCGTTTCATACCTTAAAGTTAACTTTGTTCGACTTGAACTTGTCATCCACATATTTTTGGGATACAAATAAAGGACACTGTGCAAAAAGTCAAATTATAATGATAATGTAACAAAGGTAAACAAAGCAAAAAGAGTATATAGATATATAGATAGAGAGATGGTTGCTGAGCTCGTTAGCTTAAGGGAGGAAGAGAGAGAGAGAGAGAGAGAGAGAGAGAGAGAGAGAGAGAGAGAGAGAGAGAGAGAGAGAGGAGAGAGAGAGAAAGAGAGAAAAAGAAAAGAGGAGATGAAGAGCAGGAAAAAGGAAAAAAAAGAAAAAAAGGAAATGCAAGGAAAAGGTATGCACTTATCTAAACAATTGAGTTTGATTGTGGGAGAAACCCTGCACACATTACATCCTTCAATTTTACTCACCTTCGATCTGATCAGCAGAAAGCTGCGCCACCTGGGGAAGATCAAGAAAAGGAAACTGTAGAACTCTTTTGAACGATGCGTTGACAAAAGAACATAACGAACATCATCATTTGTTTTCTTCGTTTTTAAAATGAATCACTTATCGTTTCTAGTAAAAAAATCTTTGGAATTGGTCGGCATTGGAGAGAAAAGAGAAAAATTCCACAGGAAATAAATAATAAAAAAAAAACAACACCTAAATATTCTTACGATTTTTTTATGTTTTTTAAAAACGCAGGTGCGTAAAGTGGAGATTTGATTTATGGAATGCAGTTTCTCTGTTTCGATAAAGTATTTCCAGTGACTCGTCCTATAAAATGCTTTAGCTATAGGAGATTAGTTTTTCTATTTTGTGACATTGACGTTGTAAAATCATCATAAATCATGTAGTTCCTATTGTGTGCGAAATTCAGGATGAAATTTCCCAACCGCAGATATCTTTGATACAGGTTTAAATAGTTTTTATTACAACACTCTGTTATTATTTGCTTTTTGACTGGGGAGGGAAGGATATACTCATGAGAGAGTATATAGAAAAGAACCAAACGATTTGTAAAATCGCAAGTAAGCTCCTGTGTCAAAATCATGGAAGTACAGCATTTTTACTAATTATTGACATGACCCCAAGTACAGGCGTCTTATGTCATAAGTAATTTTTATGGGTGTAACAAACACATTTTGTTATTTGCTGAGCCTGCCAAAGTTTTTGATTCTTACCCATCCTTTTTTTTACATGATATTGGAAGAAGAAAAAAAGTACAAGGTACAAAGGTAGAACGTGACAACTATATATATATATATATATATATATATATATATATATATATATATATAAATATATAAGAGAGAGAGAGAGAGAGAGAGAGAGAGAGAGAGAGAGAGAGAGAGAGAGAGAGAGAGAGAGAGAGAGAGAGAGAGAGAGAGATTAAGATAAAGAGGGAATACGAGAGAGCGAGAGAGACAGACACAGAAAGAGAGAGGGAGAGAGACAGAGACACTCACAGAGAGAGGGAAGGAGACAGAGTGAGAGATGAAGGAGAGGCATATGGATATATCTAAAGATTTGATTCAAGTACAGACCGATTGTTTCACATCCACCCAAGCCCAAACAACCGCCAGTGAGTCCCCAGCTGAATCGGATACCGGAGGAAGTTTTTCACATGCCAGAATGCAATCATATGAGGTGTGGCAGGCCCTATTTATTGGATATATTTTATTGTTTTAAGGCTTTCAGTAAGCCTGACGGAGTGTGTCACGTCGAGTGCAAAATCCATGCCCTTCTCATGTCATCCACAACAGAAAACGATGATCGATTTCCTGTCAAACCGAACGTGGGCTGGTGTAGCAGATGAGGGAGGATGGAAGGAATTCCAAGCACTATGATTTTGTTTGTGAGAAGCGCACTTCGGTCCTAGTGAAATTAATCAGTAAAAATAGATAAAAATAAACTCTAAGTATAAATCAATATAAACACGTATTAAAATTATCATATTTACTTGCTTTATAGCTGCAAAAAAAAAAAAAAAAAAACCCTACCTGCTACGGAAATTTAACGTAAGTTTTTATGTATTTTTAAAGACAATCTTATATTTGCGCAATTCGACTGAAGCCGCTAAAAAAAGCATAAAAAAATCATTACAAAGTCTTTATTTTTATATGCAATATTTTTGTTACAATTGTTTTAAATTATATAGATTTATCAATAGCAAATACGAGAGCAGTTAGCGGCGTCAGTGGCTGTTAGTGCACCGGCCCTGATATATACCCATACACTGTCAGTCCATTAATTTGGATCATCATCTTTCAGTTTACTATATGCCCAGGGGACTTGTTTGATATGCAGATAAAGCCTGAGATCACCCTCTATAAACGGGCTATATCAAACATTAAAAAAAACCCATTCCAATTAATATTTTTTATTATAAATTTTTTTATTTTCACAAAACATCAACAGCTTTCACTTATTTATTTCACCTTTTTTACAATTTTTATACACAAAAGGTTCTCCACTCTTTCCATTCATTTTATCTGTTTACAATTTTTATCCACAAAAGGTTCTCCACCCTTTCCATTCCCATCCTCCCCTCCCCCCCTCATAACATTCTGAAATTTGGTTCAATTTCTCTAGGAAGGCAAGATTCAAATTTGTGTTTTAACAAACCTATTCAGCTTCCGTCAGGCGCGACAGAGACAAATCGGTTAACCTCTGAACTTAACTACCAGATCCTAACCCATTGATAGTGAAAGTACACTTCTGGGTGAATAGATGATTTATGCGGCTTGGCCGACTCCGTATTTTTATTAATTACAACCTTAAGCATAGTGTTGTATGGGGGTCATGTTTGCTATCAAATCCGTATTTGCAGAGTAAAAGATTGGCAGTTTTGGCTACGAAAAGTGTGGCATTAATCATGCAGCTCTTAAATTACCTTATTCCCATGCAATGGAAACCATTATTTGTACAAGCTTTATACATACTTGCAAAGTAGGTAAGAAAGATTTGCAATGCATAAAGCGCTTACATTCGGTATGGAGAATGTTATGGCATTTGGTTCACCAACTAAACCTGCATTGGTAATCTCTAGAAATGACAGAACTGTCTGCTCTTACATTAATTGCCACGAGCAGACAGCCAAACAATCAAAGCTAATTGTCTAACAAATTTCGTCATCACGTAAAACAAAGATATATCAGGACCAGTGGATATCTAAATTCTTACTCGAAATCCAGCTGCCAAGCAGCAACGTGTGTCATAGATCATAGTTACAGTTGAATGCAATCTATTGAAAGAAAATAAAATGTTTATTTTTTAGGGCTAAAATCTTAAGTTACAAAACACTTACGGAAGGCAACATCAACAGCTCTCTCTCTCTCTCTCTCTCTCTCTCTCTCTCTCTCTCTCTCTCTCTCTCTCTCTCTCTCTCTCTCTCTCTCTCTCTCTCTCTCTCTCCTTGCCTCTCTATCCCTCTCTTTCTCTTTCTCCCCATCTCTCTCTCCTTGCCTCTCTCTCCCTCTCTTTCTCTCTCTCTCCATCTCTCCCTACTCTCTTTCTTTCTCTCTCAATAATGAGCTGCTATGAATTGGAGCAACACAAAATAACTGAAAGCATGTTTTGCGAGAATTCACAGCATTTTAACACGTATTTGATAAGATCTTTAAACAGATTGAAAGCATTGCTGGCCGTGGGTTAATCCGCCCACCACTGCATCCTAGAGAATTGTTCATCGCCGCTGGAACCTTTTTTTTCTTTCTTTTTAGCGCTGTGAATTTGTTTGATAGTAGATCTAGAAGAGATGCCAAAGATAGTTAAGACTTAAGTTTAGACAAATAGGTTCTGCTCGTCATAATAGTCTAGCCGTCTTTGGTAGTAAATTATTATTGAACTTATATTTGTGAAATAAGTCGTGTTAGATGAGAAGACCGTATGAAGCGAAGGAGCTTTGGAGTATTGAAAAGTTGACAAAACTTTACGCGCGCAGTTTCCGGGCAGTTTTTTTTTTTTTTTTTTTTTTTTTTTTGTAAAAAAAGGGGGGGGGGGGGGATACAATGGAGAGGAGGAAAGAAACAAGTAAATATGTAAAGAAAAGTAACATAGAAATTAAAAGTGATTGCGTAAATGCTTCATGATTCAATTACTTCATCTACGAAGAAAATTGGAGAAAAGAAAACAAGAAAACAATCCAAACTTCGTCAGTTGAGCATAAATGATATTCAATCCAACAAAACCCATATATATGAGTCGTTTTCTTCTTAATATTAAAAGCCTTGTAATGCTTTTAATATGATCATTGTTGTTTGGTTCTTGGAAATGCAATGATAAATATTAAACTTCCTCAGAAAATAGTAAGAACTTAAGGTGTGAAACTTCTCCCACAAAATCCAGGAGTAGCATGTCGCTCATGTCAGATTCAACGTCTTGATGTCTTGAATATCGCAATTTTTCCCGTTACAAAGACAGAAAAGTTTATATATTTCTGCAGGCGCTGGTTTTTTCCTTTTCGTTTTTTTTTTCATTCTTTCCGAGATCTGTCTATGGACTGGCGCGAGACAAATCACAAAATATGTCTTTAAAAATGAGGAATGGTCACTCGCCCGCTGAAAGCCCTTTCTCTGAGTAGTGCCAGCGGTAGTTCCCTCGTAAACTTAAAAAGAAATACATCTAAAACATTCCAAACAGCCATAAGGGAACGATTATTTAGCTAATTTATACCATACTAACCGCGTCTCGTTTGTGGAGAGGTAAAAAAAAACTGATAAAAAATTTGCACGGTGATAATTTCTGATAAAAGCTAAGGAATGAGCTAAGCAACCACAGTGTTTGTCAAGAAGGAATAATTAAAGACCAACTAGCTCGTTTTATATTATAACGTCAGCATTGCTTTTGGAAGATGAGTCAAGTTCATCCCTAAATTTTATATACTAGCGCCAGACATGAGCCTCTGTCCACGGTCAATCATCTATCGGCCACCATACTTAAATATTTCTCTCTCTCTCTCTCTCTCTCTCTCTCTCTCTCTCTCTCTCTCTCTCTCTCTCTCTCTCTCTCTCTCTCTCTCTCTGTATGTATGTATGTATATATAATTGGCCACCATTTCCTTCAACCTTTCACTAACGAAAGTTCTTCCAGACCTGGTACATTAAATCTTCTAATTTAATTATTTTTCCTTTCTATCCTAAGGGCACTGGAACAACGGGAGTTAATACACTTCCATAGAATCATACATTTTGTCCTCTTTCCACCCCTCCAACCCCCTTTCCTCTCTCTTTCTCTCATTCTCTCGTCAACAGTCCTTGTCCTAGCCGGATATTCTTATCATTTCCTCTCTATGCCTCCAGCCTCCGGCGACCAAAAGACGTTCTCCTCCAGCACTAAGTCTTTAAAAGGCTTTCCCTTTCTCTTCAAAGTATCCTGATCGATAAACTTATTCTATTTTCATTCAAACTAATTCTGTCTTGTCAGCCCCGTGGCTGAATACCATACTACCATCTCTACCTTAATCAGGTTTATATAGGTCTTCAACGGTTTTCGTCCCTACATTTACATTGTATATGCCTATTATTTATGCTAGGATCTATAACTTATAAATAATGTTAATCCTTGTTTTTCTTAATATAACGGCTAAATACAAAAGTTATTGAACTTATTTGAAGTGGAATTTTTTTATTTTTAAAGAATGCAATGTGCATTGTTATGTTTAGAT
>JAWDGP010006611.1:1127500-1142500 GCA_033675545.1 Elysia crispata
AACACACACACACACACACACATATATATATATATACATATATATATAATATATCAATATATGTATATGCACAGTCACGTATATATATGTATATATATATATATATATATATATATATATATATATAATATAGGCATATCTATGTCCCTAAATGTATGGATGTTTATATATATATATCATTCAAAATTTTTCACATTATTGATTGGAGTATTAAAAAAATCTATTTGTTTATTCGTATATTATAGATTCTCTTCATTGTCTTTCTATATGTGAATCTGTGTATGAAATAATTACGTGTAATTTTCACAGCACGTATTTTTAAATGTGTAAAGATGTATGTATTAATTATTATTCAATCCTTTTCCGGAACATCTTTTGAGCATCTCCTGTTGTATTGAATCTCATAATTATACTCTGTTTATAGAGTAAAAAGATAAGAAGACCAGACTGAACAAAGGACAAGCAGGGCGGCCTGGCATGCAGAGCCGAGAGGTCTCCAGTAAACACTGTCCTTCTCCTCACTCTCCACACTGGTCTGTATCGGCTAGTTTGATGAAAGAGAAATACATCTTCACCTTTTCGCACTGACAGCTGAATCCAGGCACTCTACGAGTAAATACTAACGAGTTATCTCTTTTATTTCTAAATTTTCTGTAGAATTAAATTATAACGTACGGCTTTCATTAGAACACATTTGCATCAACATTTCTCATAGGATGACCATCGAAAAGCAACATACAAAAGACACATAGTTACAATTAGTTTTGAGAAGAAAAGGACGGGATATTAAAAAAGATAGCTGTAAGATAAGAGGCAAAATACATTGATCAACCAGTGACTGTTTGTACAGCATCTCATCTCATCTCAAGCCGGCAAGCCATCGTATTCTGTAGAAATTAATGACCGTTTTTAGGCTGCCAATAATAATTTTATTTAAAAAAGACTTATTTTCTGTGCTAATGACAGGAAAATAAGTCATCAAGTTTTTTAGAAACGACTACCCAGAATGTGCTTTCGATTCTTTTTTTTTAGATGGAAATTGTTGTACGACTGAGTCTTAAGAATTTGATATGATGATGCAGGCTTGAAAATGGAAAATAAAGAGAGGATAAATTATTGATATTTGATTACAGCAAATGAATTTTCTCACAAATTTTAGTCTTAGTATAAAATAGTTAACTGCAATAAAAATATTGTTTCCAAAGAACTTCCACTTTTCACAGCTTTATAAACAAATTGCGGTATTTAGAATATAGGCTGACAGGCATATACAGTATTACATCAGACATCAATCTACCCCTAGTTACCTCCGGTGTAAAACTCGAATGACTCAGAGTAGATTGGAAATAAAAACAACAAATAATAAAAAAAAATTCAATAATAGTTTTACAACATGAAGATGATAAGAAAAGGTAAAAGGTGGCAGAATCGAGAAAGAAAAAGGAAATTACCTTAGCAAACAATTACTATATGTAGTGAAAACAATACTTTTCTTTTTTTTTTTTTAACTCAAATCATTTGCGTTTCTCATCAGTTTGAAAGATGTCGTCAAGAAGATCATTAAAAATGACAACCTGGACCCGATAATTGCAGCAATTTTCTTAGAGGTTTGAGACCACGTCTGGTTTCTCGACAGCACAGTAATGACATCACTGAAACCAACTGGACAATGTATGGCGGTTTGAAACAACGGTTCTTCGATCTCTAACTAACTACGGTCTATTGATGTCGGCCATCTCTCAGACCCCCCCTCCCCCAGCCCCTTCCAAAGCCTCTCTATTATCCAATCTCGTGGCTATTAATTGAAAGAACAATTTCTCAGTGAGGTCAAGCTTGTTCCAGTTTCTAGAATAACAAAATCATCATTACTCAAAGCTGTGGGAATCGACGTCACGATACAGAATTAACAAAAACAAATATTTGAGCGGTATATAATAAAAAAAAAATACATGAATAAACAAAAAGAAAAGTTTGAATTAAAAAACAGAAACAAAACAAAGCGAAAAAAAACATCCACAAAACAGAGCAGAAAAAGTAAAAAAAAAACAAGAAAAAAAAAAACAAGATAAAAACAAAGACAAACGCTAAAAACAAAAGGCAATCCGACTGAGGTTTTCAAATAACACCCTTGAGATTTTGGGCATAGATAATTTTTTTATGACTCAGTTTCGCTGCAAGATAGACAGTGGACTTATCTTTTTTTTTTTGCTTTGATTTAAATTCGAAGTCACCCCCTAATGTTAATATCATCCGCAAATCATCGTTTTCTTATTAATTTTCAGCTCAGTTTGTTACGATCAATCGGATTGGACCGCTTAATAATCTTACCTTGAGAAGAAAAGAAAAAGGGAAAAAAATGAATTAAAAATTCTACTTCTTCCTACTTGAAAAATTATGCTGATGTCACTTTTGATTTTTGCAATACAATTTCTCTCTCTTATATATATATATATATATATATATATATATATATATATATATATATATATATATAAGAGAAATTTATTCGAAAAAAGGGAAAAAAATATTCCGAATGAAGAAAGGAAAAAGTATGCTCCTGCCGTGTAAGCACAGAAAGAAACTCTACAAAAACCGAGAAATGGAACCAGCGGCATCAGCATTGCTATAGGACAGCTCTGCATCTCGACTTGCCGCTGCTTGAAACACACGTGTAGAGATGTTGAGTCAAATTTTGTGCGTCTATCTAGGCTTCATGGTTATAATTATTAGCGTTTTGTGAATAGTGCTCAACAAAAATGAGCGTTATTATTTTATTATCTGTCTTTCTGTCTCTATATCTTTCTATCTATTTATCTGTCTATCTACCAATACATAGACCTTTCATAAAAAACAGTTATTTCTGTCTGTGAGGGTAAACTTATTTATTAGCGGTGATTACTCATCTCAGCGGCATGTAGCAAACAACTCTTCAGTGAGCGACAGATATTTAGATCCAATTTACCTCAATTACTGTGTGTCGCAGCACTGTTTGTAGCGCGTCTCTACAGTAGAGATCTATAGCATTTTTTTTTTCTTATTCTTTTCCTCCTGAAGGCATTCTGTGAGCTCTCACTGTGAAATCCGTAACATAGCCTAGAATAACAGAAAATGGTATCAAGGCTGCCTCAAAACATCAATGATGCTGGAGGCGGGTTCATTCAAATCTAACTTTGTGTTTCGATGTGATTCATTTCGCTTTTTTGTGCTTTCGCTACTTACTTGACCATTCCATAGTAACTTGTAACCTTTACTTATTTTTTGCAAGAATGATACACTTCTGACCTTAACAGCTTCTTGTCTTCAAGTTTATTCTTCATAGATAACCTACAGAATAATAATTCAAAAAGAATATGGTGTACAACGTTGAATAACCCTATTCAACAGTTATTTCTAAAATTTTATCTCGGGAAAGATTCAAGGGCCTTTAAGAACCGAGACCATTAGTCTAAGCAGTCAATAAAAATTTCATAAAACTGAAACACTGATGGAAAAAAGATAGATAGAAAGTTAAATAAACTCAGACACATCAACAGAATATGTTTTTCTTTAAGTGGAGAAAGAAAAACTATATCAAAGACTATTTAAATGAAGGATTGAATATCGTGTACAAGTTAAACCATTTCTTATAAAGAACATTTTCATTCCTATTTAAAATCTAAGATGAATTAAGAGTACATGTCTACCTAGCTCTTCACTGATTTTTAGATTATAGATTTGCTTGGTTTTTGTAATAATAATAATAGTAATAGTAATATAATAATAATAATAATAATAATAATAATAATAATAATAATAATAATAATAATAATAATAATAATAATAATAATGATAATAATAATAATAATAATAATAATAATAATAATAATAATAATAATAATAATAATAATAATAATAATAATAATAATAATAATAATAACAATAATAATAATAACGATAATAATAATAATAATAATAATAATAATAATAATAATAATAATAATAATAATAATAATAATAATAATAATAATAATAATAACACAGCAATAGTAATGATGATGATGATGATGATGATGATGATGATGATGATGATGATGATGATGATGATGATGATAATGATATCAACACACAAGTTATTATAAAAGTGATAAAATCATAACAATAAATCAATAATGATAGCGAAAAAAAAATTCAATTAAAATAATTCCTACTTGGAAAGCTCAGGCCAAGATTGAAATTGAATCCTTTAATTTCAAATGAGGAAGACTGGTTGAGAGAAAGGACATTTTTTTAATTCAGGGGGTGAGGGGGACACCTCTTCTTAACTTTTGACCTATTTAAACGTTGCTTTAGCACTGCTGCATCTGCTACATGCATTTAGCTTCGATTCTTAGATTAGATTTAGAGGAGGCGGACCACTGCGTTAATTATAAGCAAGAACAATGGAGCTAAAATTATAGCAAGTATCGGTGCTTCCGGATTCAATGGTTGTCTTTGGTGCAATTCGGATCATTCCAAGCAAGGTTGCGAGTCATTCTGCGAGGCTTAGAAATACCTTCGCCATGAACTTCTCGAATCTGGCTGATGCAAGCATTTTTGTTGAGTCATTTCACTCAAAAGCTTATACTGAATGCTAGCTCTTTATACTCATGATTCTTAGATCCTGGATGAAGAAAACGTTACGGATTACAAAAAAAAAAGCCAATCATTTTAACTTTAGCTAATGTGATTTCACAAAGAGTTAAGCTACCTAACTGGAAACCATGAGGTCTATTTCAAGTTAATGTTAGCGTATCAAGCAATACTTCTGCTAGAGTGCACATTAATGTCAAATTTGAAGTAAAAAAGGGAAAAACATAAAATGTGCACTTGAGAAAATATTTACAACAAAATTTCAAAGTTCTGCTTAGATGTTCGAAATGCTTCTGATTGTTGAACAGAACTCACGACTTCCAACAAAGAGACATAAACTCTTTGCGAAATCACATTTCCCATAGTAAAATTTTTTTTTTGTCGAAATTAAAATAATTATTTTGTGAGGTTTCGCTTAATCCATGAAGAGATCACTACGGGCTCTAGCGTTATCTCTCTAGTTTTGATCGGAAAACATTTGATGGCAGCCAGGGTCGTTTCTCCTTTCGAGGCCACGGGGAAGATAGTGCTGATTTTGTTACGTATTTGTCCTGATTTGATTTTAAAATCCTATTAAGCCCAAAATACAGAAAAGAGATTGGTTTGATAGAGTAGATGACGCGTGTTTATCTATTTTTTTTTTGGCTTAACTTCCGTACAAATGACATACTGCGAATAAACTTCTATAATGGAGCTAAGCGAAAACTGAGGACCATCTAACCGAGCATTTCTAGACCACCTTCAAATTCGGCATAAAGTTGTAAATTGCCCTAAAGGTTGGAGTTGCAATATTATTTTTCACCAAAATAGTATTTGTCGAAAATTAAAGGCAAAAAGTGTGATTATTATTTTCTTAAAAGATAAAGACGAATATGCCAACTCTTTCCTGTGAGTACAGCTGGGCAGAGAAGGCAGGAATGAAACTGAAAGTACGCATGCATTGTAGGCGGCGGCAGATCTGAAACCGTCTGGAATAGATCTAGATCTAAGCAAAGAAAATATAAAGGTTGATTCGACATAAACTCTAGATCTAGGGCCTAAATTTTTACAGCAGCTAGACTCAAATCAAAAGGTTAAGATCTACAACTAGAAAATTCTAGATTTTACTTGTTTAGGCTTTCAAATTTTTTAGAACTTTTATGTAGGTTTAAATAACTGCAGTTTTATGCAATGCGAAAATTGAAAGCTTTCTAATAAGCAGTTGAAAGGATCTAAAAACAAACTGGGAAAGTTTTTAAACACACAAAGCTCTTGATAACTTAGACATATTCTTGAAAGAACAAAGAAGCATTGGCCTCTGTTAGGAAAGATCAGTTCTCGATCTTGAACAAAGATCTTGACTTGATATACGAGTAGAAAGTACCGAGTGGGACAGAGTTTTTAGGAGTTGGAAGTCCAGTGAGATTCCGAGGAAGCCATAGCTTTGTGTGTGTACAAACTCGAGAGCACTCCTCAAGGCACAATTATTATAGATGTTGGAAAGAACCGGAAAGATAGCGTAAACTTGATCGATGGGCTATCAATTTGGCATCCAAATGCTGTCACTCCAGGGCAGGCGAAGAGGCAGGGCTATACATTATGTGTGATGAGAAACAAAAGATACAGAGTTGGAAAGAAAGAGGACGGTGCTGAATGTGTGGGTGTTAGAAGGGGGAGAGAGAGAGAGAGAGAGAGAGAGAGAGAGAGAGAGAGAGAGAGAGAGAGAGAGAGAGAGGGAGAGAGAGAGACAGCGAAAGGTGGATAGAAACATACACGCACACAGACATTAAGAGAAAGAGTAACAGAAAGAAGAGAAAAAAATGATAGGTAAAAGATAGTATTTTTAAAATGTGGGAAGTGGAAAAGAAAGGGGGGGGGGGGGGGCGACTTGAGGAAAGGATGGGGGTGACGAGAGGTAAATATAAAGTAAGGAGTTGGAAATAAGTAAATAATGCCAGGAACAGAAAATAAGGAACAAAGAATAAAATATAAAGTGAAATAAAACATATTCATATAATTTATAAAGAGGAAGGTAGAGACAGATATAGAGAACGATCAAAAAGAAAACATATAACATGTGAATAGAGAGGAACAAAGAGCTTTAAGGTTAACAGGAAGATAGCAGGAGAGGAAAGGAACACTTAAGAATACATGAACTAGCAAAGAAGCAAGAAAGATAGAGGTACTAAAAGACATACACTCAAATATAGCCTTAAAGAAGGGAGAGATATAAGGAAAAAGTGATAGAGAGAGAGAAAGAGACAGAGAGAGAAAGAGAAAGAAAGAGACAGAGACAGAGAGGGAAAGAGAGAGAAAGAGAGAGAGAGAGAGAGAGAGAGAGAGAGAGAGAGAGAGAGAGAGAGAGAGAGAGAGAGAGAGAGAGAGAGAGAGAGAGAGAGAGAGAGAGAGAGAGAGAGAGAGAGAGAGAGAGAGAGAGAGAGAGAGAGAGAATCGCAGGGAGGTAGGAAAAAAAGAAGATCGAGATAGAGATTAAACACAAAAGGAGAAAATAATCGGGAAAAGCGAGATCTCTAGATAGACAGAGCGACTGCAAAACAAAGTAAGGGAGAGTGAAAAATAGAAAGGGAGATAAAAATATCAACAGTAGTACAAAAAGAGAAGTTTATGACAGCTAAAGAGAAACACACCGAGACACAGAGGAGGATCGTGTAGTGATCAAAGAAGAAAGTGGAAAAAGAACAATGGAGAACAATCATTCAAGTAAACACATCGTTTGATACTGATCATGAATTCTCCACCAACGCTAGCTTATGCATGGCTCACCACTAGTATAGAGGCACACCTTTTTCGAATCAAAACATTCAAAGTCTGGAAACCATGAAACATGCTTTCTTCATTTTTTTACTCGAAATAACAATTGTCGGTCCCAACAACTAGTTCAGACCTCCTCGTACCTCTTCTAATCGTTCTGGTGGAGGGGCAGACAACTTGTATTCCTTAATGATGCAGCATGCGTTGTACACACTCCTCTCCCTGCTTAATTATCCTATCAAAATGCTGCAAGAACTGCATGATGAGAGGGTTGATAATTTATTGGTGAGATGGGTTAACTCAAGTGTTTACGGTTCTCTTTTAAACGAATCTTTCCATTGTACTCTGCGCATGTCACAGGCCATGAGGGTCAGTGTGACACAGTGTTGTGGATTCGATCCAAACTGCGACTTCATTGCCTTTGGGAAGCAAAAGGAAAAAAAAAACATCAACAACATAGCATGTGATTGTTGGATCTAAATAACTCCAAAATCATTAGATGCCTGACTGTCTCATCTTTGAGACACTTTAGCTCTTATATGTAGTACTGTAATGAGGCCTCCCCCCCAGAAAAAAACCGAAAAAATAACATGGGAAAAGGAAAATGTCTGTTTCTCTTAGACTGATTCCAAACAACCTGTAGTTTATATAGATATAGATAAAGTGTCCGTTATAAAATCAAAAAATTCAGCGCCATTCATTGTGAACAAAACTCCCTTCTTGATGAAACATTAGACGTGGATCTCAACCTTGCCCATATTGTTCTCAGATTATTTAGAACCATTAGCATCATCCCGCTTGTTCTCCCTACTGTTGAGCAAAGATATTTGTTTACTTTTGTAAGACATGTGGGGAGCAGGTGGCTTCGTGTCTTTTTCTCCATAGATTATATCAGCGTACTCGCCTGTAAAGTGCGAATTCCGCTTTATTATTTGCTGCCCTCATAAATGATTAGCCTTCATCATCATGAGCGATAATGTGAAAGTAAAGCTGCTGATGAAAGAATGAAAAATTCCACACCTCTGCAACCTATTTTCATAACGAGCTTATGCGTCTTCAACTTGCCATTATGTTTGTTTTTCCTCCCAGTAAATGAAACATGTTAAGGCTAGATCTAGGCGCACACTGTTAAGCAAAAAAATGATGTGGAACCAGCGTCTACATCTCAGTGCAAAGGTCCGAATTTTCCTGAACGTGATAGACGATTAACTTTGACTCGTGCCTGGCCACAGTGATAACCTGTTAGATTGAATGTTTCTACGCAAGGCAGGCTTAAGACTGTATTAACTAAGAGCCTCATAAAGGATATTAATTACGAAAGCAAACCCATCATCATAAAAATGTATAATTAACTTTGAGACATCATTCATTTGACTTTACCATAAGATTGTATGATAAATAAGTCAGTGGATATGCAAGCTGATTGTAAACGGCTCAAGTGTTTATCTATAATTTGTTCATGTTTACACATAGAGCCTGTAAAAAGCTGGTAGCCCCTGATAGCTGATGCCAATACAGCCAAAGTAGAGAAATGTATAGCATAAATGGTGAAATAAAAAAAAATTATTCATGAAAGATAAAATAAATTTTAGTAGAGAAAGACATGAATTTTTGTGCTTCAGTACTTGAGAACAAATCATGCATTTTGCTATTTGCAAATGGAAGTGATTGTTACTTATCTTTTTTTCATTGCTTATTCTTCATACTCTGTTTTTTTCTTTTTTTTTTTTCAATTATTTTTTTTTAAAGCGCGTTCACAACAAAGTGATTTCAAACCTTGTCTGCATAGCAATCAAACCTCCGCTGGGTGGGACGGAAATGAAAGGATGCGACATCCAGACTCACCCATTAACGATGAGGGGATCGAACCTGCAAATTTTATCCCCGTGGATATGAGGCAGAACGTTCTGACCCCACAGCCACCGGCGCTAGGAATTGTAACCGATCCATGTGAACCATCTGTAGCCAAATAAGGATCAAAATCTGGATCAAATCATTACAGGCCAGACCGTGCCGTTTAGCGAGCAAAGAATTCGCAGTGCGCAGACAAGAGAAACGCATCCCATTAAGATTAGAGAGATAAGAGACAAGAATCAACAACAAGTGAGCAAGCAGCAAAATATAACCCCCCAAAAAAACAACAAAAAAACAAAAACAAAAAAACAAACAAAACAAGAACAAAAAAAAAAAAGGAACAGAAAGCAACAAATGGAGAAAACAATTATATCAGAAGAAAAAATAAAGTAAGGGTAGCGAGGAAAACAAAATAACTGCGACAATCATGCCAATGCCAGTGACGTACGGTCCATTATCTTCTTCAGGTCCCAGTGTTTGTAGATACTCGAGTCTGACTGGGTGCCAGGTCTAGGGTCCATCTGTTACAGGCTGGCCTGACTCCTGCACGACTCCTGCCTGACGCCAGAACAAGACCTTGTGATCGTTCCAGCAAATACGCACTCAGATACACTGAACAGCACTACATCGAGAGCATTTCGAGAGGCTCAGGCTGTTCAAAATCGGGTTGGGGGGGGGGGGGGGGGAGAAATAAGAACAATGCGCATAAACGTGCGTTATCTCTCGCTCCTCGGTGAGCTTTTGTTGTAACTAACTCCTTTTAAGATAAAACTTGTTTTATCTCGCCACTGGCGCTTTTAATCAATTTTATTTTATTTCCGGCAAAACAAAACAACCACCGAACGAGCTGCTTCAACCGCTGCCATTTGTGTTTTCATTTTTTGGATATCGAATTCCAGCTTCTTATTACCGCTAAGCGTGTTTACTTTCTATCTTCTATTTTGTTTTTGTTTGTTTTTTACTTTGTTGCGAGAATCGCAACCATAACAGTACAACTATTGTAGAAATGATAAAGAAAACAACCAGGCTAGAGAAAGAGAGTGAAAGAGAGAGAGAGAGAGAGAGAGAGAGAGAGAGAGAGAGAGAGAGAGAGAGAGAGAGAGAGAGAGAGAGAGAGAGAGAGAGAGAGAGAGAGAGAGAAGGAGGCGAGGGAGAAGGGAGAGAGAGAGAGAGAGTATGTGTGTGTAAAGCAAATTATGCGATTTATATAAAAAAGAGAGACACTCAAAGCTGTTAAAGATGAATTCGTATAAATAGAATGCGTAGACAGACACTAACAGAATAAAAATGGAAAACAGAAAGATAAAGATTGTATATGAGGAGCGCAGAGGAAGCGCAAGAGAAAAACAGTGGGGGAAGGGGGGGGGGGGGGTGCAAAAGACATAGCGTGTGAGACAGAGACAGTACTTTTCCGATACGGCAATTACAATTTTATAACTTAAGCGGCCCACATACCTGCAAGAACTGGGGCAATTGACTGGATACAAGTCATTTGCCCAAGTTTACCTGTAGGTGTGTGGTAATACTGAAAAGTTGTGCATGTGATTTAGGCCAAGTTTGATTGACTTGTAGGAGACCAGACTCTGTTTGGTGTTGAGGCTTCAAGTCTCAAGCCGCTGCACATGAACACCTGGCGGGATCGGTCTCGCCAGCTCTTGGCCGACGGTGGGCACAGGAAATGGGTGTGCCTTGGGGGTAGTGGGGATTTTTTAACTGGACCTACAATTATTAATATTTATCGTAGAAAAAAACTAAGGGCATATTTGAAATCAGCGACCTCAAATTAACAAAGTCTCGCATCAGTTTCCTGTTCTTTAAAGTATTTTGAGAAATAATTTTTTTAAAATTATTGTTAGTGCTAGCCTGCTAGGCCTATGATACAAAGAAGTGTAGAAGCTCTAGTCTATCATTCGATGATTCTGTCGAGGCGAATTAAAATGGCATCCTGGTCTAGAGACTCTGTTTTAAAATTTATCGAACTATACAAATCCTATGAGTGTTTATGGCGTATCAAATCCAAGGAATACAGTAATAGAATTTTAAAAGACAAGGCATACGTGGAAATGGTTCATTTTGTCAAAGAAATTGACAGTAGTGCTAATCGCGAGACAGTAACAAAAAAAATCAACCTCAATTCTTCTAATAGTTTGGTATGATTAATTCTACTCCTCTCTAGAAGCCACTTTTTTGCCCAGAAAAATCTATTTTTCCGCTGTTTTAACTTTAATTGAATATACAAGGTGCATAGAATTAACCGCTGTTTCCTCGTGGGCGCCATAGTTTCTTCCAGTCAATTGAGAAAAAAGATTGCGTAGTGTGTGGGTGGAACTTGAACTAGACTTGAAACTGTGATTCTGCAATATGGCTTGAGACAAGTCACTTGAGTAATAGGCTTGTGCAGTGTGTGGCCAGCTTTAGAGCCATGTGGTAGTTCAAAACAGGATTCAAGTGGCTTTAGAGAAAGTACGAAAACTAGGCTTCTGAAGATATCCTCACACTTTATTACTTCTCGCAACGCTTTGCAACAAGTGCAGAATGGACATGCCAATAAAAAATTAATGGATAGCTCGGAGCCAGTGGAGAAAGAGCTGGGTATTGATATAAACACTTAAATATGTAAGTGGACTACGTCAGATCAGAGGGTTTAATTAAATTATATAGAAGTAAAAAATATTTAGGGCTTATTTAATTATTAACATACTATTAAATGTCTATGAATAATCGTTCAATAAATAACACACCCCCCAAAAAAAAAAACCAAAAAAAAAAAAAAAACCAAAACAAAGCAAAACAAAACCAAAAAAAATAAAATATAAAAAACCCACAGAAGACGGATGATGCAACTCGTAAGTTTATTCTATGTTGAGCCGATGGATAATGGCATATCCTAACTATTCCATGCTCCTAGTCTCGTATGAAACACTTGATCAAATTCAACAAATTTAAAATCATCATCCATCCAATCTCTCCGCTATCCATTTATTGACTCTTGCTATCCATTTATTGACTCTTGCTATCCATTTATTGACTCTTGCTATCCATTTATTGACTCTTGCTATTTAAATTTCAGATTTTTTCTCTCAGATAAAACACGTTTCTGTAATTACCATATTACTCCATCCTGTGTTTGTTAGGGTTTTAATGCCCTGGCCTGGTCCTATTATTTTGGCTGGTCTCCCTCCCTCCCATTTTCCCCCTGTTTCCCCCAAAACAGAGCTATGCTTGTCGAGCTTGTGAAAAAAGTCACGTGCCTGAAAGGCTATTGCCATTTTTCAACAACTGGGGTCTGAACTTGAGAAGCAAGGGCTCTGCAAACCCCAGCAATCGAGTGCTTCGTGACAAAAAAATAAAAGACAAAATTTTCTCATGACCAATTTCGGATTGCGAAGAAAGAACCTTAATAGTCGATATCGGTAAAACGTTGTAATTGGTAGTCACTGTGAGTAACGATTTGCTAAAATTGCTGAATGGATTAAACGGGCTATGAAAGGACAAAACAGTGTTTCCCCTCGCGATATTTCGTGTTTTCGAAAAATATCCTTCCCTATAAGAATCATCAATATTTCGTGTTGTCGAAAAATATCCTTCCCTATAAGAATCATCGATATTTCGTGTTGTCGAAAAATATCCTTCCCTATAAGAATCAACGATATTTCGTGTTGTCGAAAAATATCCTTCCCTATAAGAATCAACGTTTTGACGCTAGGTACCTAAACCGCACCATAAAGGCAGAGAATTTCGTAAATTTCCACAATTTAACAACCAACATTTATGGTTTTAGAATAACTGGTGTTTTTAGTGATTTGGCCACTTTTGCCGCACGAAAAAGTAAAGTATGGCGATGTTTTTTCATTCTACTACTCTGAGTAAGAAGATTAAACAACTAAAGCCTAAAACAACAAATATACTGTCAATTAGGGCAGAAGTTCACATAATAGATCCAGGTTCCAATCTCAATAAAGTGCAAAGCAAGCTCAAGAATGCCAGGATGAAGCCAAAGAGTTTCCCAAGTTTTAATACAATTGGAACGCTAATCTTATTCAGTGTTTCTCCTTTCTTTAAACTTCAAACGAGTTTTCTAAAACGGGGGATAAATTTATAACGTCATCTATCCTAACCAATACTTGAGTATTGGTTCGAATCAATCTATAATTTATAGCCCCCTTGACAACAAAAAAGATCCAAGGGTATTAAAAGATTTCACAAGTTAGATCAATCTTTATCCGAATGGGTGTCAAGTATTGTGAATACCACTCACGGCATTCATTGTGGATCAGGTGTGATACAGTTTGACCTCTGTTATTCTCAGATTGTTTAGAACCACAAGTGACATCACATATTTTCCTTCAATGATAAATTTGTATAAGTTGGTGACCATTAATCACATCTTCATCCGCGTCTTTTGGTCACAATCGAGGCTTCCTAAAATACATAAAGTCCAAGTCACCGAAGGAAACAAACTTTTACAGTTAGTGTAAAAGTAAACTATATCAGTGAATTATTTGGCACAGTTAGCACAGTTAGATATTTTTGTTGTGTAAATCTGTGGGCTGAATTATAAGTGCGTTCTGATTACAATTCTGTCTTAAGAATGCTCAAAAGTTTAAAGAAATAGATCACTATAACTCAAACATGCAAACGTTTGTTCACTTCGGTGAACATGCCAGTATATTAGGTAGTCTAGGTCAAAACATGTCAGCTCTTTATTTTTTGAAAATGCTTTAGTGACAAACTTTTTCTCTCACTTGCAATAATTGAGGGAAATATCAGTGCGATAACAGGGTCTAAAATTACAAACACACCGAAATTTAGAACTTAACTTTTTTAATTACCGCGTGGTTTTGATGCCTTATGATAGGTGTTATGTTCGGTGGTTTATAACTTACCACCCAGTTTGTCTGGTCAACATATTTATTTCGTGATTGGTTTTAGTACAAGTGTGAGTCACAGTAGGTTTGAAGCTAGTAGATCGTATCATTTTTCAGTACTGTGTAATGGAACTCTTTACATATGTTTCGAAAAATTATCTAAGTTGATTTCATAACAGTTTGCTGTGTCCAAACTGATACGTATCAATTTATCAACGAGACGGTTGCAAAAGGATGATTAAATGCATAACTTTTATCAGCTGAGCATACCAGTAATAAGAACAAACAATGAAGGACAAATTGCTTAAAAATATATCCTTAACGGAAACATCTCGTTTTGTCGCATTTATATCATAAAGCTCTCTGGTTACTAAATCCGCAAAACAAGTCCGTCAATAAAATTGCGATGCATGATAGAGAGATCATACAACAAAGTAAAACAGACGGAAAGATTTATCAAACAGTTTGATGCTTGCTAAACAGATGTTGTTGTAAATTTCACTTTCGTGGACACCCAAAAATATAGAGGACTGGCAATTTTGCACACGACACTCTCTCACATCACAATAAGTGTATCGTCGCATCTTTCGTATGTACGTGTTTTTAGCTTTTGAGAGAGAATGAATTATAAAATGTTTACAAACTGCATTTATTCCCTTTAAAAATGATGGGGAAGGGAAACATTGAAGACTCTTTCTGTATCTTAAATACAACAAGGACGATAATTTAAGGGACGTATTGTTATCAAGCTATTTTGAGAACAAACTATTGATATTGGGGTAAAAAAAAAAGAAAAGAAAAAGAAAGCTGGGGAAAATTGGTAGCAGCGAGGTTTGCGTAAATTTACAACAACCATGCTATAACATCGTGTAAAGACTAAAATAATTAATGAGCGGAGAAGGTGACTATTGATTTATCA
>JAWDGP010006611.1:1147500-1150000 GCA_033675545.1 Elysia crispata
TGACATAATCATGTGAAATCGTTAAAAAAGAGAAAGAGTTGGAAGCTTGTCATGCTTTTCTACTTGTATACCTGGAAATAATAAGCGTATTTTTCTTGGGGAACCAGATCCAATATAAACAATAACAATTGAGAAGCAACTTAGAGAAGACAAAGATGCGCAGACTGTTTGCAATTTCTTCTCAAGAGATGCAAATAATGAAGATAACATCTCCTTCCCAGCACTAGAATATCAGCTACAACTGCATTAATTTGGGTGAACAATATTTTCTTTACAGTTTTAACTGCACACGCGTACACAGTGACACACTCTCAACTCACCCCCTTCTCCTTCTTTTCTGCTGATGTAACACTTCGATTAATTAAAATATCTCTTTTTCTTTGATCATTTTCGCTTCTCTCAGAAACTGTGACAGCATATGAGTCCATTCTGTGTAATTTTCGTCTTCGTTTTTTCTAGTGTTCGATTTTAAGTCTCTATACAGTTCAACTTTTTAGTTTTGTACAAATCATTCATCTTTTAACTTACTTTTGTCGATTCATAAATTGAAAAATTAAGTCTTAAGATATAATTTAAACCGAGAGGAAATTGTCTTGTAGAACTATAATAGGCTTAAAAATTGCGCATGTGTGAGGACTAGGCATGGAAATAATTATATCATATCAATTAATGTAGCGGCTCTCTATGACTGTTCCTCTCATTCTCACATTTACTTTATTATACATTATTTCCTCCCCTCTAAGACTCATTTTAAACTCTCTAACATATTGACCAAAAGATACACCTATATATCCCGAAATCATATTATTTTATAATGAACTACACTTACAAAAAGCTGGTCTGCACGCAAAAAATGAATGATGCATAAATCATGGCTATGAAAGGACGGATATCGATTATGACTGCCCTATACCCAAATGCAGTATAGTCACAATTATTAAGCTTGCCAAACTCCTTCATTTCAATTGGTTCTAAATGATGAACATCAACATTCATCCTGATGACTAGTTCGATTTATAATTTTTTTTAATATTTAAAATTTTAGTAAATATATAACGTACTCAAATTTCTTGAACAGCCTAGTAAACTGATTATATGAAAAAAAATCATCCACTGCTGGAGAAACCGATACCATATAGCAAACAAAACAATCACGTGTTAAGCAAGGGCATGCGCAGCTAAAGAGTTGTTGTCGAATTCAAAGCCAGGCGTGGTTTGAACCATTTAAAAAATTCCAACCTATTTAAGAGCGAAATCTGTACTAGGCGGCCATAGACGTTCTCTTCGTGAATGTCAGATGCATAGAAGCTGTTTCATCAGTTTGGAGGTCCTAATTATCTCAGCACCATTGTATTCAGGGCCAAGCAACAGCAAGACTTATACGTTAAGCAAGTATATATTGAGGCAAATGTGGAGCTCATTGGTTTCTCAAAAAAACTAATTGAAAACCTTAGAGAGTCATACTAACAGAATACTTTTTTTTTGACAAATTTATTGACATGCAACTGTACAGCTTCTTGATCATGAGCTATTTTTCCGTTTCGAAGCCCCCGTAGGTAGGGATAATCGAGAAAGCTCATTCTGCATACGTTTCAATAAGCGGCGGCGTAATTCTAGTCGGTGGATGAAGGTGAAGCTCTTGGAGGAACTTGAATTTTTCAAGACACTGTGGACGTGACGTTATGCACTAAATTTAAACGTAAACAGCTGAATATTCATAGATGTGGCTAGCTCCCTGAGTTCTCGGTTATTAAAAATAATTCAACGTCAAATACTCGGTTAACGCCGACTTAAAGATCTACGTAGTTAGTTCAATAGTATTGGAAATACCCAAGTTTTAATTTTAAGCTTTTGAACCCTTTCAAGTGACCAGGCTCTTAGATTCGCACAATGATAGATAAAACCAAGGTAGTGCGCATGTCAGCACCGATGCAGTGGAGGGTTCATTAAACAGGATATTTCTAAATTTACTAAGTCTGCCATCAGCTCCAATTATGTTGGAATATCCAGTTGGGAAATGAACGTCGAAATTCTTTATTCGTAAACCAGCAGTCCATTTACAAGGCTATTTTTCACGTAAAAATCTTTGAAAGTCAGGACAATTCTTGATGTCTCAATCATAATGAATACAGACTAAGTTATACCATTTCCAATGCTATGTACTCCGTTTTTACCTCCCCCCCCACTTCCCCCAAAATTCCCGAAAGCTTATTATGTACTGTATATTGCAAAATTGGATCAGCGATTCTTTGGCTTTTATTTGATCGTCTATTGTGCATTGAAGTCGCTAAAAGAAAGTTCATGTTTTCAAAAAATCTTAAAATCTACCGATGGAATTCACTTGGCTCTAATATCACAACATATTTATTTTAGACTAGCCGTGTGTCTAGCTATTTCCACAATTCTAAAATTTCAGGCTCAAAAACATGCTTTTAATTGAACAAAAGCTAGAGTACGCGCTCCTCAATCACAAGCATTCAAATTAAAAAATCTTTTTTGC